>APFE031121098.1:0-43046 GCA_000404065.3 Pinus taeda | reverse complement strand
ATATATCAATGTTTTTGCAACAAAGTGTAATTGGAAGAGGCATGTTGATCAATGGTAAAGAAGATGGAATTATGAGATGGTAATGAATACAGTTTCTCCCCCCGGCTGAAGATGTGTTATGTTTATGAAACTAAGAAAGGAAATGGAACATGGTAAGGGAATTTTCCAAATTCATTCATTTCTAACAATTAAGGAATTATATGATTAAATATTAAAAAGAAACATACCTCTACTTACCCCAAAAGTTGATAAATTATGCAATAGAAATGTGGTTGAAGCTGCTACTAGATCATGGAAAATGTGGTTGTTGTTGCTGTTGGATCATGGAAAATGTGGTTTTTGTTGCTGCTAGATCATAGATCAAAAGATGAAGTCTGAAAGTGGAACTGTGGTACTCTCATATGGTTGGAAACATATTGTTGCAACTGTTGAAGGAGTCATGAAATGTATATAGTATTCCTCTGCTACAAAACCCGATAGTACAAATATAGTCATGCAAATAAATGTGTTGATGTTGAGCATGAAGAGAAGTCATTGGATTACGTGCCATTAATGAATGTCATTAACCAATGGGAGGAAAACTCACCGTTAATGTCAATGAGTTCCAAGGTACCCAATTAAATCTTGCGAAGTCACTTGCAAGATGAGCTAGTGTCGAGCCACTTGCAAGATCCAACGATCAAGGGACATTTATGTATTCTCATGATTATCGGCAAGAGAACTTGTCATTAGCATACAAGCTTCAATGCCCTAATAAGGACTCTAGTCTTTATCCCAAATAAGGTCTTGAGGTCAATGGTTCAAGACTTGTTGAAAGGCGGTCCTTAGGGAATCCCACATCAGTCAACGAGAGTTTGTACAAAATGATTGGTAGGACTATAGATAAAAGATCCTAGGGTCAAATAGTTTTTATAGCAAGGAAAACAAGGCAATGTAGAGAGCTAGATGGTTTTATTTGTAAGTAAAAAGATGAACTGAAAAGAAGGAAAAAATGTATGCAACTCAGAAAAGTATACATGTATGAAGTCATGATGGGTAAGACAATGAATCAGTGGACTCCAATCTAGACGACTAATGAACTTTGAAGGATAAATGTGGGTAAACATATCATGATGCAAAATCTTTTATGCGTAGTGACAAATGTCACGACATTTATACTGAAGAATTAGCTCCTCCAATATTTTAATGATGCATGTTTTATTGAGATTTATGGGGATCATATCTGCATGAACTTGGATCGTCTATGCACCTGTAAAAGCTCAGTACAAATCTTGCGTCAAAATTGTGAGAGCTTTTGAAAGACATAAAATGCAAGAATGAGTATGAATGCTAGCAACCAAATAAAATAAAATGTTTTTTTTTTACATGTTTCCTTTGCACGCAAGTTCCTTTGAAGTAACTCCAAGAAACCAATTAGCATAAATCGTTTGCAAGAATTATGAAATGTTAATTTGTGAAATCTGATTTTTTTGTTTTTAAGTTTTATTTATTTGTTTTTTTTTAATTGTTTTATATCCTTCTTGAACTTCAAAACAAAGATTCCATGTGACTACCACAAAATGCCAAATAGTGTGCTCATATATATATATAATGAATCCTGGAACAAGAAAATTCACTTGCAAGGAATACGGTGTCTAATCCCACCCCTCACAGTCTCCATAAAAATCCTAGAGGAAGAAAAAAAATGCAACTGAAAAAGCTTAGCTGACTGTAATTGAGATGGAAATCATTAATTAAAAGAAATGCAACTCATCACATTTTTCGATGCATTCTGAAAATTTTGAATTTATAAGTGTGTCATCTCCATCACACTCTTTGATTAATGTTGTGTGCATTGATCCTATAAAAAAAACTACCAATTTTTTTTTTTATTCACCACCTATCCTCAAATACACTATCAGTCTCATAACACTGCCACCTACTTTTATTTTCACACCTCCCTTCTCCTTGATGTCTCACCATTGGAACGAGCAACACTTATTCAAACTCAAGTTTGACTGCCTTATGGGCATGGACAAACCTATGAAATTTGGTGGTTATCTTCCTCAAAAGCATGATATTGTTCTGAATGAAACAATTAAAAACAGAGAGCATGATTAATAGAGGAGCCAAAAATGATTATATTATGTAAGATTTGGAACTAACTACAGGGCAGATGTCATGCTTCTCCCTAATGTAACTTCACACTATTGATCACTCAGCCTACCAATTGTATTCGGATGAATAGAAGAAAACCTAAATGATTTTGGAAGGTAGCACTCTTGGAAAGCATAAAGAAACAAAAATAACAAAACACAGACACATATTATTTGTAATTCGTAAAGTTCAGTCTGCTTATTGTGACAACATATTTCACCTGTGCATAATCCATAATCAGTGTGAACATATGATTGACACTAAACCATTAAAGGAAATATGTAACAAATACTACCTACTGACAGTGAAGGACGCCATGGCATGCATTTTTTTTTAGCTTGAGAGGTGGGTTTGTGAATTTGGGAGGAGCAGTTAGGTCATATTAATAAAAAAGATCCAAAACTAGTGGTAGGATGACATTGATGTTGAGTAGCTTGAGGCAGATAGTTATATACAAGCACAACGTTGCCTCCAACTCTGCAACGCCTTGCATGAATGGGAAACTTTGTAGAAATTTTATCGATCCCTCCGCCTTCTCAACAAACCCCAAAACATGCTTCATTCTGCAAATGGGAGTGAAAGCCCAAGAAACAACGAGGAGAATAATATTCTTCCCGAGCCAAAGAGTGGACGAAAATTTGTTGGAGCTTGCTTTCTTGGTCAAAATGGGCTAGAGTGGGAACATGCAGCAAATCTCCAACACAGTCAACTGTGTGCAGTGAGCTACAATGATCAACCCATATGGAGAGGAGGTTGGTGTGTTATCAAATAGATCGATTTCAGAGCCCTTCAATTGCATTATCAAACTTCTCAGTTATCCATCGATATTGGAAGCTTCAACATCCGAAGGAGGAATGGGAATTTTATGGATGTTTTTCTTGATATGTGATGAGAGTGAAAGCCTAATTTTAGCAACAAAGGGTTGTTGCATGATGAAAACCCTTGGTTTATATGATGGAATTGTATTGCAGTTGTGTGTGTTTATTCTAAGTGAGAAAGAGAGAGGAGACTGTGTGAGAGCGAAGAGGAAATTACAACCGATCTGCTGTAAGTTGTATCTCTTCATTTTACTGGATAATATAAAGGAAGGACTTGTTGTTTCTCCGTGGACATAGCCCAAATTGGGTGAACCACGTATTTCTATGTCTCTCTTGTTTTATGCATTTTATGTGTGTGTTTTTCTGCCATATTTTATGTATTCCATTAATCTATAATATATAATTCTCTAACACATAACATATATCTTATCATTGTTGTAGGATTCAATTTATGGTAGTCAACCCTTTTCTCTTTTGGTATTCACCACATAGTGCTAGATGCATACTTGATTTGGTACTTGATACCTTGTTTTAGGTTTATGATTTTCATTGTAGCACAGGTTTTCAACTCATGTTAATATTGGTCATTGCTTTGGTTGCAGACTGTAGGTTTAAATGGAATGACTAGCTACCCAAGGTTTTAATTTCTTATCTATTGTTTGAAAGAATTTATTTCATAGTTAAGTGCATGAAAAAATTAAAATATTACTTTGGTAATAACCTATGGTCTGCCTACATAGTGCATGGTAGCCTTAAAACAAGAGGACTTACCCTAGTGGAAAATTAATGTCGAGGAAAATTGTTTGGCTATTCTAGGCAATTAATTTGCACCGGTGCTTGCAATCTTACTCTTCGTATGATATAACTCTACAAATCATTTCTATCCATGGTGCCACAACTTACAATATAGGAAAGGGTGTTTTCACTCACACTTATGAAGAAAACCATCCAACAAGAGGTGTCATGTAGATTCATATGCTAATATATTTGTTGAGATTCAAGTATAACAAGCACTAATACTAGATTGTTGTTATGTTAGGTTTATGAAAAAAAAATGGCGGCCAACTTTGCAAATGGGTTTATTTTCATGTTTTTTCTAAAAAAAAAAAAAATCCCATTTTTTTTCTAAAAAATTATTCACCAAAAATTTTGTAAGACAAAATTATTTAACCTTAAAAGTCAGATTATATAAAATCATTAGAAATTCATTTTTTTTTTATAAATGTACGACCAAAAATTTTACAAGTTGCATATTAGTAAGATTTTCCAAAGTTTGTGCACTTTAAAACATTTTTTTGTCCTTAAAATTTCCCATGGTAAGATCTTAAGTCAAGGTCAGATGTGAAGGGTCAAATATCATAAAGAACGAGGTTCTAGTCACATTGAATTTAATCATGACATGATATGGAAGTCTATTATGCTATATTTCTAATACGATAAGAGTTAAAACAAACTTAGATGAGGTTTTAAAGTGAGAGTATACAATGACATGGTCTAGAAATGAATTGATGTACTAATCACTTTCATAACATAGCCCCTTTTATTAAAAGAAACTAATGCATAGTAGAAGTGTATCCCCATTTTATACTTTTTGAAAGTGGCAACATTTATCATGACTTAGTTCCCAACTGATAGTGAACGCAACCATCATTAACTATTATCTATGAATAAGGGAAGACTCGTCTCCATTATTGGAGAAAAGCCATGCCACCATAAATAAAAATGATTTGTAATAAGTTGGGCTTTCACTCTTGCCACATACCTTTAGGTATGAAGTTTTTCACATGTTTCTTAATGTCCAAGAAAGATGAAGTCTTAATTAATCAAAAGTAATTTTAGATGTTACATGAGGACGATCCCTATTTTATACTTTTTAACAAGACACGGCTATGATATAATTTATTAATAAATTTATTTATTTTTATTTTTATGTTTAAATATTATCTTATTAAAATCTAATTGCATTCTTTTAAATAAACATATTAATTTCAATATCCCTTATGGAAAGCCCAATTGGTTGAAGCCCTTTGTCATGGGAACGGTTTCAATTCTCCTTGGGTCCATTAAGGTCAAGCTCCTTGTAGTAGAGTTGATTGGGCCAGAGTTTAATGCATCTAAGGGTCATACGAGACAAATAAATAAATAAATATTAACTTCAATAAAATATCCTTGTATTTTTTCATAAATAACTAAGATAAATTCAAATATACTTATAACTAATTAAGACCCATTCACATATAACTATTATAGTTTAGTAAGAATATGTGTTAACAAGAAGGGAATGAGAATGCTTTTTCATATTAAAAAAATGATATCCTTCAAAAATGTAAATTATATATATATATATATATATATATATATATATATATATATATATATATATATATATATATTCTTATAATTAAAAATTTTATATTAAAACTTTTTGTATTTTACAAACTTTAATATTTTTATAAAGTAAATTTATTTAATTTATTTTTTGTTATCTAAAATTTATTATTAAAATTAATTCATAACCCATCATCACCTTGTAAAACTCAAACTTCAATCTAACAACACATTAAACTTAACTCATAGTTCATAATCTAAATGTGAAACTCGATCTTGAATCTAACAACACATCAACTTGACTCAAAATCTTTAATCTACATGTGAAACTCAATCTTGAATCTAACAACACTCTAAATAGCACAACCACGCTAGAAAGGATATACATTGAATTACCCATAACTTTAACAACACTCTAAATAGCCCAACACCTTGGAAAGCATATACATTGAATGAACCATAACTTTATTTTTAGAATTACTATATTTATTAACATTTGAAATTCAATGTTGAATCTAACAACTTATATGATAGAACACCTTACAAACATAAACATTGAATGATAACTATGAAGCTTACTTCATTTTTCCCTTTATTAGTGAGTGATCATATGAATTATTATTTTTTAAAATAAATATTACATCTAACCATCATCAAAATTGACTCATTACTTACTTTTTAAAGCTTTATACTCATTAATAGTTGAAACTCAACTTTGAACCCTTCGCATGATATTAACACTTTGCATAACATGTCCATTGAATGGAGTTCAAAATTTGAAATGGAGACATTACCCTCCACAAAAAATTTCCATAATAATGTTTTTTCTAAACAACCATTTTTTTTAAACTTCACAACCAACGTTGTATGAAATGTAAAACAATGTTGTATTAAATATTTTTGAGTAAAGATATTCATTTTGCTAATGTTATATGACAAGCAAATACCAGTACCAAATCTGTGCCATGGCCCACGTGAAGTGGTGGGCCTTTTGAAATTCATCACTAATCATATCATACCGACAATAATATGTGGATGGAAATCTCACGCGCCGCCAACGTGATATTTCAATATGGAAATTTAGAAAGAGATTGAAAATAACACGGAATTTTTATTACGTTGCTCTTTCTGCCGTTAAAAGTAGACCCCTTTTTAAGTTGATCCAAATCCAGAAACTTTATCGCCTTTATGGGAAGAGATTATATATTCATTGAATGGAAGCTAACATCGGTAACATGTCAAAACTTTCGGCAAATTCTTTGATGAAATTTATGAATTAAGATTTAAGCATTATTTTCATTTTCATATGGTTTGGCTTGGTTGTGATATGTTAGATGTTTTTCAAAATTTCAATGGATATTAAAAATTTAATAAAATATTTTAAAATTAATAATTTTTTTAAATAATTTTAATAAATAAATTTTAACTTTTAATTAATTACTAATTAGGTATAAGTTATTTTATGTTTGTTAATTTTTTTATAATAATAATAATTAATAATTGAAATAATTGATAATTAAAAAAAACAAAATTTTAAAAGTTTAATCAACCTTTTCATTTTCAACATTGAACTCATGGTAAAGATTACTAAGAAAAATAATTTCTATTATGAATTAGATGTACATATTTGTCTATAATATTTTGAGGTACACTTTATAATTATGCTAAATTATATTAATAAATCCAATATACCATGATAAAGGTATATTATTTACACACCTTATTTAGGTTACAACTAGTTTATTATAACTATGCTAAGTTATCTAGGTTATATAACATATGTCAAATATATTGGCTAATCATGGAAAATAAAACTTGTGAAAGTCAAATAAGACGATACATTAATCCTTCTCCTACATACATTTAAGTTTTATGTTTACATACAATTAGTTAGAAGAAAATTAGAAAGAAAAAAATATCCTAGAGTTCTCCAAATCAATATAAAAGTTCCTACTAATCCTTTTCCTTAATAATGTCTCATTGATATCATATTGAATTGAACACAACCATCCTTAATTGATATGGATTACAAACAACTTCGGAGGACATGTATGGTGTTTCTATTTAATGCATAATTTCTATACCTTTACTTAAACTTTTTGGTGATTTAGCGAATGGATCCATTGAAACTGGTTGCTTTTTATAATTTTGGGTATTTGAAATAGTTAAAAATATCTTGAATCATATTTTGTATGAAAATTTATTATTAGTTCGGGTTAGGTAGAGTTTTAGCAATCAATTTTTCTGTTGATTATTATTAGTTTAGTATTGACAAATATAACTTATAATATTTAACTTTGAAAATAAAATATTTATTTTTCAATATTATTGTAAAAAATAATTTTCAAACATTTGATTGAACCATAAACTTGAAGGTCTTATTGTAATCTTTGCAACATGTGGATATCTCCCTCATATTTATTTGTCATAATCTTTGAATGCAGTTGCAATATTTATGCCATGCACAAGGGCTTCACTCAATGAACCTCTGACATATCATGTGCATTTGTGACATGCTAAACAATACCCTTAGTTAGACTACATATTGGAAAATACCTCTAAAATTCACATTATTTAACTCCTACCAGTATGAACCCAATACACCTTCCCAATTTTAAAAAACCCTACTTTATTTTTTTTTGTAAGCTACGGTATTACCATTTCTATATATATACAACCATAATGAAATTGTACAAAACTTGTGACCTCAACCTGCCCCGAAGGGAAACCAGGTCTGTTGGTCACTCGTAGAAGCATAGTTCGGGAATGTTTACTTGTCAAACTTAAAACAACGTACCAGGAACCAAAACAGATCTCTATCTACGTTCTGATTTTCAATATCTAAACTTTGACCCATAATATAACTTCCATATAGATTGATTTTCTAAAGTTTATCACAAAATTCAAAAAATAACAGAGCAGACAATCAATCTACCCAAATTTCTTGCTTGCATTCTCCCATGGAAAATTCCTTCAGTAAGACATGGACTTCCTCGATTTTGTTATCCTGGTTTCACATCATAAGTTGCAAATTAGTCATCTCCTTTGTCATAACCAGCATTCCTTGGGCAATCTCCACCATCTCTACAGCAACCTGCTCCATTGCTCTGGCTAGCTGATGTTTCATTACCCAGTACATGTGAAGAGCCCGTTTGTATAATGTCAGGCAACCGCGCGTATTCCCCGGGTCCGGAAGCAGAGTAATCCACTCCTCCATTTCTGGGTCGGATGGTTCCTCCAGAATGCTGAATTCCATCGCGTCGATCATCCTCCTAATATCGCTATATGTCCCTTGAATGTACACCTTATCCGCGTCCTTCGCTGCCTGGTCCATGGAGCGTCTTCCTTTCTTCTATTGACTCCAAGCCTGAGACTCCGGCTCAGATTGGGGAACCTGCCGCGGTCTACCTCGCCCTCTGCTTCTCCTCCTGTTCCCTCGCTTCAATGGTCTGCCCCTGTTGCTCTGTCCAACGTCGAAGGTATCCCTTACCCGACCTTTCCCCTTTCCTATCTCCAGTTCCTTCTCTTCAGAACTGTCATCTTCCACCTTTATTTGTTCCTGTTCCCCCCGGGTGTTCCTCCTTCCTCCCTCCTACGCTTGCCTCTCCCTCCTTCCTCCTTCCGCCATATCTTTCGACTGACGATGATAACTGGGTTGCGCGCCTCTCTGCCACCTTACCCTGCTCCTCGCCACCTTCCCAGACTTCGAATTGTCTATCGATCGCTCAGCTCTTGCCCTTAAATGGAGTTCGCCACCTAACCTCTGATGTGGCAGATAATCGCCGCCGATCCTTTCTCTAGTCTTCCTCATGATGCCGCCTACCCCTTGCCTTGGATTGCAGTCTTCCCTGCTTGCCATTGCATCCTTCCTCATGATGAACTCCTGGAGTAATGGCACGTGCTGGTCAGGATATCCCATCACTGTTTTCATCTGCCCGTACATCTCCACCCCGATCGAGGAATGATTATTTTCTCTGTCATGGAAGTATTGCTTCATTATTATCTTGATTGGTTATTCCTTATTAAGTTTTCCCATCTTGTCCTAGCCATCTGGGGTGTCCATATGGAATCTACCTTTCCTTCCAGTTTGTTACACCCCCAATTTTCTAGGTAATCAGCAGGTTTATTACCCTCTCTTCTTACATGATGAATGACCTTGTACTCTATACGCTTCATGGATTTTTCGAGCTCCTAGATGAGACCCGCTGTCCTCCAGCTCTTGGCCACCTGTTCCCATGACTTGCCATGTTTTAATTTCCTAATTGTCTCTATCACCAGATTTGAATCCCCTTCTATATCTAATTTCATGTAACCGTTCCTAATTGCGATCCTAATCCCTTGATACACCGCCATGAATTCGGCTTCGTCATTACTCATTATACCTCCTCTGTTTGCATAGATCCACCTGGTCTGTCCTTGGCTATCTCTGAAGATCCCGCCATATCGCGCTAGACCTAGGTTTCCCTTTGACGCTCCGTCAAAGTTGAGTTTGATGAAACCTTCCTGAGGGTGTATGAAAACAACCGAGCTTTGGTTTTTTATAACCTAAGTTTTTTTATTACTAGGGAGAACCATCTCGGGTTGCAGATTTAGCTTCCTTAGAATATAATTCTCCAGCTCCGAAGTTTTCCAATCTTCTTGGTCCCATGTTTCCGATAGGATTGTTTCTCTTATTTGATTCTGAGTTCTTTTCCATAAGTCCTCTGGTTTGGATCTCTTACCTTGAAAAAACTACGATTCCTCTCTTTCCATAGGTTCCATATGTTGAAGCCTATTACCAGGTTCCAAGCTCTCCTAATCACCGGGCTATGAAATTGTCCCTTCCCCCATTGGAATAGAGTTTGGGTTATGTCCATGGGGTCGCGGTTTGTCTTTCCAAAGAGGCATCTGGTTTCTTCCCATTGAAACTGAGCTACCGGGCAACCATTGAGGATGTGTTCCTGGTCTTCTACGTTTTGGTCACACAAGCTACATCTTGGTGGTCCCAAGAAACCTCTTTTCTGAATTTGGTCCCATGTAAGTATGCGTTTTCTACCAACTAACCATGCAAACAGGGTAACCTTTGGCCACCACCTATTCTTCCATAGTTGTTGCTAGTCTTGAGTCCAGGCTTCCTGTGCATGCTTGGATTTTATGGCATAGGCTTCCTTAACTGAGAAAGTACCTTTTGCATTTCCGCCCCATCTGAGGATATCTAGTCCTTCTCTATTTTTAATCCTCCTTGAGTTCATCTCCTTTATTATTCTGGCTTTCAGATCCTCCTCAATGTTATTGCCCCATTCTTCAGGTCCTTTCCATTCTCTCCATATCTCATTTTCTCCTCCTTCCTTCCAATAGCCTTTGACTAGGATTAAGCCTTTAGCCTTGGCTTCCTTGTAAATATTTGCATCTCTTGGACTTCCATCAATCTCTCCCGCTGTTGCCAGGCCTCTTCCCAAAATTTTGCTGTACTTCCATTTCTTATTTCCCAAAAAGCATGTCTATTTATGATGTCTCTATTTTGACATGCCAGATCCCATATCGCAGAACCTCTTGGCATTTCTTCCTTACTCATTATTTCTCCAACTGTTGTCGGCATGTTATATTTCAAAGTCCATATTTCCTTCCATAGATCCTTACCGCCTTTCAACCATCTCCACCAAAGTTTCGCTGCTAGGACTTGATTTAAAGTAGCTGGGTCTCTTATCCCTAACCCACCCTCCTCTTTTGATTTTGTTAGTCTGTTCCATGAACAAAGGGCCAATTTCTTTTGCTGTTTTGGTCCTCCCCATAGGAATTTCCTGTATATTTCATTCATTTTAGTGCAGACTCCTTTCGGAATAGCCATCACCGATAGGGGATAGATAGGGATTGATTGTAATGTAGATTTAAGAAGCACCAGCCTGGCAGCAATATTCAGAGATTGAAAGGTCCAGTTTTCTAATCTGGACTTCAACTTCTCTAAAATGGGTCGCCAATTGGCTATCCTGAGTGAGCTTATATCGAGCATGGTTCCTAAGTATTTGGTAGGCAGCTCTCCCTTCCTGAACCCCAGGATTCTGGTCAGGTCGACTTTAACCATTTCTGGTGAGTTGAAAATGAAAGCACTTGATTTATCTTTATTTATTTCAGTTCCAGAAGCATCCATGAATACCTCCAGGATCTCCTTTACCTTTTTGATTTCTCACAATGATACCTTGCAGAATATCATGATATCATCAACGAACTGTTGATGGGTAACTGGGACGTTGTTGCCCCATAGACGAAGCCCTTTGACTTTCCTTTCCCTTAGCTCCTTCTGAATATACCTCCCCAACCCTTCAGTTGCAATGATAAACAAGAAAGGGGACAGGGGGTCTCCTTGGCGCAGGCCTCGCGAGGCATTAAAGGGTGCAGTTGGGGTACTGTTTAGGAGGATGGAGAAGTTTGATGTGGATACCATGCTCAGTATCCATTCCACCCATCTACTGCAAAACCCAAAGGCTTAAAGAATGGATTCCAAATACTTCCAGCTTATTCTGTCGTATGCCTTTGACAGGTCCAGCTTAATCTCATACCTGGTTCCTTTTTTTCCTTCAGGGTGTGTATGACTTCTTGAGATACTACCAGACCATCTAAAATTTGCCTCCCTTCCACAAACCCAGTCTGTTCTAGGGAGATTATGCTGGGCAAGATAGGTTTGAGTCTTTTGACCATTAAGGTGGCTATAATTTTATAAATCACATTGCAGATGGCAATCAGCCTAAAGCCCTCTGCTGATTCTAAGTTCGTTGTTTTGGGTATGAGAGTTAGTAAAGTAGAATTTAGTCCAGGTCATACCTTTTGATGTATGCGCGCTTCCTCCACCACTTCTAAGATATCTTCTCCTAAGAAGTGCCAGCAAGCTTGGAAAAATTTGGTTGTATATCCATCAGGGCCTGGGGCTTTGTTCCTTTTCAATCCCTTCACTATTTCCTCCACTTCCTCTAGGGTTGCTCCCCTCATCAGTGCTAAATTTTGGTCCCTAGTTACAAGCTTGTGGATCTCCTTGCTGATCTTTCCTATGGCTTCCGTTCTATTTCTCTGTGGTTCAGTGAGTAAACTTTTGAAGTGATTTACCAGATCCTGCTCCATTTCCTCACGCTGAGTTATGCACTGCCCTTCCTTGTTTTTAATTGAGAAGATCTCGTTTCTCTGTCTATGTTGGATCATAGCTTTGTGGAAGAATTTTGTGTTTCTCTCGCCTTCTCTGAGCCACTGTACTCTGGAATTTTGTTTCCATAAGAGTTCCTCATGTTTCCTTCACTCTTCTAATTGGCTTATTAGCATACCTTCTTCTCTGTTTCTATCCTCGTTCCTGCCCTCTAGTATATCATTCTGCTGCATTTCCTCCATTTTCTGTTCTAAGCGCTTCTGCTCTTTGAAGATGTCCCCAAACTCCTCTTTATTCCATTTTTTAATTCTTCCTTTAAGCTCTTTCAATTTAAGTTGAAAAGTTTGCATCTTACTTCGTCCCCTTTGACTTCTTTTAGTCCACCATTCTTCTATTTTTGGAACAAGCCCTTGGTCTCTCAAGCAGAAGGCTTCAAACCTAAATGGCCTTCTTTTGGGGCTCTATTTGAGATCTATTTCTAATTTTATTGGCCAGTGGTCTGATCCTACTACTGGTAGGATCGCGGCTTCTATGAATACATCTTTCATCATGATTTTTTTCTGAGATAAGAAATCTATCCAATCTTGAAGCTATTTGATTTGCCCCTCCTCTACGATTATTCCAGGTATGAATGCCATTTATTGTCTGAATATCCACCAATCTTTGTTCTGATATCATATCTCTGAACGCTTCCATATCTGAATCTATCCTTCTCATCCCACCCCTCTTTTCTTCTAAGGTCTTTATCTTGTTAAAATCACCCCCTATAATCCATGGCATCTCTGGGATAAGTCTCCTCATTGCTTTTAGGTTTTGGAGGAATCCTTTTCGATCTGCAGGTGTATGTGGACCATACACACCTGTTAATACCGCACATTCTGCTGATCCTATTATCTTGAATGTTCCTGAGAGGATTCGCGGAAGGCTTATCCAGTTTTCAAATTGAATTTCCTCCGGATTCCATAAGATTGCCAACCCTCTTGCGCTACCAGTTGCATCATGTCCCATTATATCGTACCTGATGTTACCCTTGCTCATTATTTCTTTCATTCTTTCAGTACTAATTTTTGTTTCTTGCACTATCATTATACTTGGTTTGCCCCTTTTTAATCTATCCTTCAGGTATCTTTGTTAACCTCTACTGTTGAGGCCTCTGATGTTCCAACTTGTAATGATCATTTTAACAATCTTGGAGGTGTTTGGAATACCTTTGATAGAGGTATGACCCTTTCCGAGTTCACCGGCATCTCTCCCACCTCTTGAATTATTTCACTCATTGATCGCCTGCCCCTCTTTCTTCCTCCTTTGCCAGAGCTTCTCATTCCCACGATCTGCTTGCCTTGTACATATATCGGTTCCAATTTGTTTGTTGTTATTACCCCTACTTTTTCTTTATATTTTTGAAAGGCTTCTTTATACAGTTGCTTCTGCTCCTTCGGGATGAATCTTTCATCTAGCATCCTCCATTCCTGCAACAGCTTTCTCATTATGCGTTCCTCTTCCCCTCCTATCTTTTTGAGGGTCTATCTCCATTTGTGTTTGATCATTTGGCTGATCTTCTTTTTCCTCTGCCTACCTCTATTCTATACCCTTTTGTTCTGATGTTTGTTTTCCTGTTTCTTTTGAGTTTTCTGGTGTCTCTTCCTTGCTATCTACATTTCCCCCATCTCAATCTCTTCATCCTGGAGGGCTTTGAATTTGTTTTGCGAATCCAGGTTAATGATTTATTTTGGCATTTGTCTCTGTGGCTTGTTAAACCCTTGTTTCTTTTTCTGCTGAACTTCTTTAAAGCCCTCTTCCCCCTGGTCAAGGTTCCCTACTATTCTTTCTTCTTCTCTCTGCTCCCTTACATCCTCTATTTTATTTAATGGACATTGTCTGAAGAGATGCCCATATTCATGACACCTTCTGCACCAGAAAGGTATATACTCGTAATCCACTGGTTGTTGCCAGATCTCGTCATGGTATTCTAGCTCAATGAAGTCTGGGAGGGGTTCAGTAATATTCATATATGCACATATTCTGGCATATGATGTATATCTTCCTCCTTTTGTGGATTCTACTACCTTCACAAAAGACCCTATTGTATTTCCTATACCTTCTAGGATCTCCGGGTCCCAGAACTCCATTGGAAGCCCAAAGAGTCTTATCCATACCAGGGTTGCAAGCATTTTCTCTTTGTCTGGATTGTAGCAATCTACCCAGTGCCTCATAAAAAAACCTGCGTTGTTCATGAAATAAGGTCCTCCCTCAAAGATCCTTTCCTTGTCTTCTGTATTAGAGAAAATCAAAGTAAAAAAATCTTTCGCTCCTAGTTTTAGTTCCACATGCCCCTTAGGTTTCCATCTCTGTTGAATCCATTTCGATAGGTCTTTCTCTGTCGGCCAGAACCCTACAAATTTGGATATTAATGCATAGTCTTTCATGTAACTCCTATATGCTTCAAGTTTATTGCTTAGTATTACGAACCTGGGTTTCTTCGATGCCCTTGGGAGACATTTACCTCGCAGGCCCGGTTGCCAATTAGTTCTGATTGCTGAGTTTTCTTCATTATTCATCCTCATTCCATTCCGTATACGCTCCTTGCTTGCCTCCCCTGTTGCCATGCTCTTGTAGGAGGGGATCTCTCCCCTCCCCCCATTTTTTTCCATCGAACCCTCAGCGCCTTGTCTTCCTTTCGTTTCTTCTTGCGATGGTCTGGAAAACCCCAATTTGTCACTTCACGATCAGTCCTGCACTCCCTGCTCACTGTCTGTGCTTCAAGACTGTGGGTAGAACGGATTGATCAGATCATATCTGCCGCTGGTTGCCTCATCCGCCTAAACCCTAGCTCTGCTCCCGCTGCTTCCTATAGTATCAGAGACATGCGCATGTTTCTGTAAATCTAAAAAACCCTACTTTCACTAGATATTGTAGGTATTCATTTTTTTCATTAACATTTTTTATACCCTTTTATATTTTTTCATTAACTTTGAGCTTCATTTTTTATACCTGCTAATATAAAAACCCTTTAACCCCTATTATATGGTCAATATATTGTCATTTTTTCTTCAATATATATCCTCTAATATGAACACATGTGGTATGGTATTTCTCCCCCAACGAAGCCCCCGTGATTTATTCCATCAGTGTTTTATATTTCAATATACTTACCAAGAGTTACTACACACCATTATTTATGTGTTGTTTAACACTTTAATAAGTAAGAGTACAAATGTAAATGTGGAGACTTAATAGTGGTTACTACCCAACAAAAGTAGCAATTAATTTTTCCATTTCATATATCAATTTGTAATTTTTATGAAAGCATAATTTCCACATAAGTGGTAGGGACGAACATACCCTAGCCATGTGATGCATTTCCCCCCATTTTTTTTACCACATTCTCTTGGCTATCAGATAACTAACCTAACTACATGGGAATAACTGCAGGTTAGGGTACGGTTGTTCTTATCCATTAGATCGAGAACATACATGTTTAGAAAATTGCTTTAAATTATGTTCTTGTTGAATCAAAGGTTTTTGCATTGTAGGAACTACTCACATATCCGATACTACTCAAGAGTAGAGCACATATAAAGACTGGAACAATTTTTTTTTTGTGAGACATATAGAGAGTTGAATATTCGTTTTTTTTTTTTTTTTTTGTGAGATTATACGAAGAACTACAAATATATAGGTTACATTCACAATCTTTATATAGAGAGTAAAACATTAGATTTTTTGTGAGATTATATGAAAAAATACAATTATATAGTTTACATTCACAATCTTGATATTATTGATCTTAAATATGCCTCAACCTATAAGTTATAGACACCTATCCAAGTACACCTGAAATATGGAAGGAGGAGTGGGTGAAAGCCTAGAAGCCCATTGTAAATGTCGTACACGAGAAAGGAAGAATTTTCTTCTGTCGAATTTGACATACCGAAAGGGCTTCCCATATGGGTAAGGACATATCCATTGCTATCTGTAAATTCCCTTCGTGCAGATTTTGTTTATTAGATTTAGATTTAGATTGTGCATTTGTAAATCCTTTACATTGGTAATATGCATTGGATTAAAATTACTTTTATATTCAAAAAATACTTAATTTGTTAGTATGGAAACCATTTTATCTTTTTTCCAAAGGAATACCAGTTTATCTATTAATGAGATTAAATTAATATTATTATATGTTTCTTTTTGCTCATAGAAAAACATTTTCACTCAATTTCTTTGAATATAGATGGTTAGATGGGGTTTATGGAATGCAAATTATCAACCTAATGGGAAGTCTCCCATTTCATTATCAGATCGAAAAATATAGGGGAATATTTTGTTGAGCAATGGCATGGATTTTGCAAATTATCCTACTCCTCGAGCTCTTAAAATTGAGGACATTCCATAGATTGTTAATGATTTTCTTGTTGTCATAAATATTGTTGTAGTATTTTCTTCTCAAAGATGTACAAAAATAACCCACTTAATATTGTGGATGACAAACAACCTCAACAATATAAATGACTACTAAACATTGTAGATCTACAACAACTAATAGAAACAAAACCTGCCAAAGTCTTGATCTATGCCACAATCATAGTTAAACAACAAAAGCAAACAGTAATAACTCAATCATCCAATGGAAACCAAATATACAAATAATAGATTTTATTATAACACTTGTGAAGGGAACAAATAAATGTTATTAATCCCCCCCTATGGGATGGGTTCTTGGCTATCCTCAAACGTCTTCAGCTTGTGTAGAGTCTCTCCTCTATAATGTGTAAACCCAGCGAAAAATGGTGTGTGGCAATGAAAATAATCAGAGTTACAACAATGAGTGCAACAATGAAAATAATCAAAAGTGAATAATGAATGGAAAACCTTTCTATTTATAACAAAACATTGAGATATCCTCGAATAATAAGCAATAATAAAATATTATTAACCCCATTCTTGGAGTAACCACTTGGAATATTTTATTATATTTGGTTAGGAGGGAAAAAATATTTAAACTTTTATTTAGAATAATAAATAAATAATTATTTATTTAACATCTCAAGGAATTGGTTAAGGAATAATAAACAAATAATGATTTATTTAATTATTCCTAAGTGATTTAGTCAAATTTGACAAGGAATAATAATTAATTAGTGATTAATTAATTAGTCCTAGAGAAAAATAAGAAAAATAATAATTTATCTGTTGAATTTTCATAATTGGGTCAAATATGACAAGGATTAATAATTGAACAATGGTTTAATTAATTATTCCTAGAAGAAAATCAAATAAATAGTTATTTATTTAATTATTCTTCATTGGTTCAATTATAAATTACTTAACAAAAGTGGTTTATTAAGTAGTTTCTCACAGTGAAAGAAATTTTACTATGGTAAAATTGACTTTACATGGTGTACTTCAATTCATCTAGTAAATTAGGCTAGATGATCAATTTTTTGGTGATAATAGATTTCCCCCCAACGTATGAGTGTTAGGAGAAAAACATATAATCGAAGTACGTTGTAAAGACACAATCACTAGACAACACAGTGGAGTTAAAGAGAGAGAGAGAGAGAGAGAGAGAGAGAGAGAGAGAGACCAATAAAGTTGAAGCGAAAGAGAATAGGGACAGAGGGGGCGAGACTAATACAAGTCTCCTTTTATGTTGTGGTACTAGACCTCAATGAGGCAGGGGAGGCATACCCATACCCGCCAAGATAACTTAGTACAAAAATAATGGTGCGCCCAGAAACATAAAACTTAGAAATGAAGTACATGCCGAATGGTACATGACATGTTGGCATAACAAAGCCAAGAAATAATACAATGTGTCCCATATACATAATTCTCCTAGAAAAACATGAGCCAGGACTGACTACAATATTATCTGAGTACATGATATATAATGGCCCTTCCCTTAAAAAATGGGTGGGAGGGAGGGTAGAACAGCCGGAGAAGCCCTGCTGAACAGGGAAGGGCTCTGCAAAACTGAATGGATCATCTGAAGGAGACGTGCATGTTATGAATGTTGTGATTGGTAGGAATCGAACCCATCACCTCTGTGGAGCTGCATCTAAGGCTATAGCATAATAGGAATGCATCCAGGCATGTGGGGGGCTACCCGAAGGGACACCCCCTCATGAGGTCTAAAACATCTCACACACACACGAGAATCACTGGTACAATCTACTGCATCACTAGACTGTTGGAGCAAACAATGCGCAGCGGAAATTTAAAAGGCATACACAGCACATACAAAATCATAAAAATAACACAAAGATTTAATGTGGTTCACCCAACCAATATGGGATACATCCACCAAAACAAAGGCATCGGCAATCTTATTAGTCAACTGGAGATTACAACAATTTTAATTCCTCACACACTCTCTTTACTACTAAAAATCCTCTACGGGCTTATATTTTTATAGCTAGGAGTATAAAACTAAATCATAATTCTCTCACAATAAATATAGGATGCAATAACTCCTCCTCAACAAAATGGAGCTAATATAGCAACAAATCCTATTGTTGTCACCTACATGAGATTTTTGCCAAATTTAATAAACAAAAAATCTCAACAATCTCCACCTTGACAACAGTTAGCCTGATACCCTGTTTCTTTATTATTTTATCTTTTCTACAAGCCAAGAGAAGCTAGACACCAACGTAGCTTCTCTAACAAGACTGGTTTCGTGAACATGTCTGCACAATTTTCCTTTGTATGCACTTTTTCAAGAGAGACACCCCTTTCAGTGATAACATATCTTACAAAATGGTACTTGATAGGTATATGCTTTGATTTACTATGATAGGCTGGATTCTTAGCCAAATGAATTGCACTTTGACTATCACAAAATAACTTGATGTTGTCCTGTAACCTACCAAACTCACCTAACAAACCTTTCAACCAAATCACTTCTTTGCAAGCATGAGAAGCAGTTATGTATTCTGCTTCACTAGTGGATAAAGCAACAATGTTCTGTAGCTTTGACATCTAGCTAATAGCTCCACCTGCAAGAGTAAAGACATACCCTGATGTTGACCTTCTCTTATCCAAATCACCTGCAAAATTAGAATCAACATATCCGCAAACAAATTCACTACTCTTATTATAAGTAATACAATAATCACTTATGCCTCTCAAATACTGAAGCACCCATTTCACTGCTGACCAGTGTTCTTTACCTGCATTTTCCATATACCTGCTGACAACCCCAACTGCATGTGAAATGTCTGGTCGAGTACAAACCATCGCATACATCAAACAACCTACTACATTGGCATACGAAATTCAATACATATATTCCTTTTCTTCATTTGTATTAGGACATAAACTAGAAGAAATCTTAAAATGGGAAGCTAAAGGGACTGACACATACTTCACATTGTTCATACCAAACCTCAAGAGTATTTTCTTAATATACTTCTGTTGTGATAGCCACAGCTTACCATTGCTCCTATCTCTGAAAATCTCCATGCCCAAAATCTGTCTTGCTGCTCCTAGATCTTTCATATCAAATGTCCTTTCCATCTGAGCCTTTAACATGTTGATCTCTATTATGCTTTTGCTTGCTAAAAGCATATCGTCAACATACAACACTAAGATAATGAATATGTCATTACTTAATTTCTTAAAGTAAACACACTGATCATATTCACTTCTTGTATAATTTTGACTCATCATGAAAGAATCAAATTTCTTGTACCATTGTTGAGGCGACTGCTTCAGACCATACAATGATTTCTTGAGCTTGCAGACAAATTTCTTGTTGCGATTTTGAACAAACCCTTCTGGTTGTTCCATGTAAATCTCCTCATCTAAATCTCCATGTAAAAATGTAGTTTTAACATCTAGTTGTTGTAATTCTAAATCAAGTAAAGCGACTAATGCTAATACAATCGAATTGAAACAATTTTTACAACTGGTGAAAATATCTCATGAAAGTCAATGCCTGCTTTCTGAGAAAAACCTTTTGCAACCAGCCTTGCTTTGTACCTATCCTCTGTATCATCAACACCTCTTTTCAATTTGTAAACCCATTTACATCCCATAGATTTTCTGTCTTTAGGAAGTTCTACCAGATCCCATGTGCCATTCTTGTCTAATGCCATCATCTCGTCCTTCATAGCTTCTTTCCACTTTTCACTTTTAGAACCTTCTACAGCTTCCTGATAGCACAAAGGTTCATCATCGTTAGCGGTTAAAGCAACTGAAGTAACATAATCATCATACCTTTTAGGAGGATGTTTCATTCTTGTGGACCTCCTTAAAGATGTTTCTGGTACTTCCACAATTTGCTGATTATTATCTGTAGGAACTTATTCATGATATGCATCTGAAACATGTTCATGATCTACATCTGAAACTTGTTCATGATCTGCATCTGAATTTTGTTCTTGACTTGCATCTGAACCATGTTCATCTTGACTATCATCAGTATTTGAACTGGTTTCAAATTGAATGTGTTGAAGCTTAGATACATTATCCTGTTTCAATTTATCATCTACATCTAAATTTTCAAGTGAGGATTCATTAAATTTAACATCTCTATTAATGATTATCTTGTGAGTAGTAGGATCCCACAATTTGTATCCCTTAGTCCCATCACCATATCCAACAAAGATATATCTTTTTGATTTAGGATCTAATTTAGAACGCTGATATTTCGGAACTAGAGCATATGTATCACAACCAAAAACTTTTAGTTTAGAATAATCACAAGGATGACCTTTCCATACCTCTTGAGGAATTTTGCATCCTATCACCATTGATGGTGATCGATTTATCATATAAAAAGTTGTAGAAACTGCTTCTGTCCATAATTCCTTCTGCAAATTGGTGTTACTAAGCATACTTCTTTGATCCAAACTTAAACAAGAACGCAACAAATTACAGAGATAACCATATACACAAAGATGCAGTGGAAATAATACTTCATTTCATTAATGGAAAATACTGAAACATGCTTACAACCGGAAATGGAAATAAACCAGCTAGGGCGATGGTAGCTTATCTCTGAGAAGAAATGTGCAGCTACATGCCTCTGAACTGTGTTACAATGAGGCTCGAAGGCCTATTTATTGTTGAGAAACAATCGAAAAACCCTTCACCTTCCAAAACCTAACCTTGGAAGATGAAACGCCAAATTGTGGGCCCCGTTTTTGGGTAAGTTGGTACATCAACTTCCCGGTGTCGCGAATTGGTCATCTTATCTCCATTTGATGCGCATGATAGCCCGTTGGAAAGATCTCTTCGAGGATTATGACAGAAAAGGCGATTTTTAGATAGAAAAATCGCTGGCAGTAGATTTCCCAAAAAATGTCGTTTAGGGCCTCAAAACGGCTCCGGAAGTTTAGGACCCGAAAAACTGCTAAAAATAGTAAACTGTGCTATAATTAATGAAACTGAAAGAACTGAAAGAAGCACTAGAGGGGATCCATGTGGAATTAGCGGGTGGCCACCAATATCCACCTGGATCATTCTTGCTCTTTCTAAAAGAGTCTTGTTCATGCGTTCAGCAACTCCATTTTGCTGAGGAGTATATACAGTGGTCTTATGTCTTTCGATCCCAGCATCCTTGCAATAATTGTCAAATTCCTTTGAAGTAAACTCACCACCATTGTTAGTTCTTAAACATTTAATGGTTCTTCCAGTGATGTTTTCAACTAATGCTCTAAACTATTTGAAAATTGTAAATACATCAGACTTCTTCTTTAACATGTAGACCCACACTTTTCTAGAGAAATCATCAATAAAAGATACAAAATATGATGATCCTCCATATGAGGTTGTAGGGGATGGACCCCAAACATTAGAATGAATATAATCAAGGATTCCCTTACTAGTATGTTTTCCAGTTTTAAACTTCTGCTTGCTTTGTTTCCCAAACAGACAGTGTTTGCAGAAATCTAACTTAACAGACTTTAAATTAGGGAGTAACTTACGATCAGATAAAATATTTAAACCTCTTTCGCTCATATGGCCCAACCTTTGATGCCATAAACGAATAGAATTACTGTCGTTTTCAGACACTGTAGAAACATGATCTGACTCTGTTCTTCCTTCTAACTGAAAAAGATTTCCAACTTTCTTTGCCTTCATTACTAGTAAAATTCCTTTATAAACTTTCATGACTCCACCTTGAATAAAAGTTTTATATCCATTAGTATCTAGTACTCCTAGTGAAATGAGGTTTTTTCTTAGGTCAGGTTCATGTCTTACATCAGTTAGAATTTTATTTGTCCCATCAAACATTTTAAGCTGGATGCTTCCAATTCCCACAATGTTACACGTGACATCATTTCCCATGTAAACTACTCCATCATTGATTGATTTATAAGTTGTGAACCATTCTCTATGAATGCACATGTGATTTGATGCACCAGAATCTAACAGCCAATGTTGATCATGATTAGACAAATTAACTGATAACACTTTCTCACTCATACCTGAAACAAATGCCAAACTTGTATCTGTCATGTTTGCTTCTTTCTTCTCTGTCGAAGAGTCTTCTTTGGATGTTTGCTGTCTCTTTCAATAGTCCTTCTTCAAATGTCCCGTTTTGCCACAAAACCAGCACTTTACCTTACTCTTCTTCCCTTTCGATTTTGAATGCGAGTCATTGTGCTTACTGAAGCGTCTTTCTTTAGAACGACCTCTGACTATCATTGCTTCTGATGTAGAGGTTTTTGAATTTGACCTCTTCCTTGTCCCTTCAGACAACAAAGCTCCAATAACATCATCAAATTCAAGGGTTTCTGATGAACTAAGACTTATAGAAGTAACAAAATGATCCCATGACTCGGGCAACGAGCATAATAAAGTTATAGCTTTATCTTCTGATTCAAATTTTACTTCTATACTTTCTAATTGCACCAAAAGAGTATTAAAGGTATTCAAATGATCAGTAATAGATGTACCTTCCTTCATTCACAAACTGTACAACTGTCGCTTCAGAAGAATCCTATTGGTTAAGGATTTTGTCATGTACAGCTTCTCAAGCTTTGTCCATAAACCAACAACAGTTTTCTCTGACACAATGTTAAACAAAACATCATCCGCCAAACACAGTCAAATACCGCTCAGTGCTCTTTCATCCAAGTCACTCCATTCATCATCTGTCATGGTGTAAGGCGGTTTGGCTTTTCCCAACAACGCCTTCGCCACACCTTGTTGTGCAAGTAGATCATACATCTTCACTTTCTAGGTCTCAAAGTTGTTTTTGCCATTGAACTTCTCAATCTCAAAACGAGCACTTTGAGTTTTTGCCATGTTGTAACAAACAAAAAATCTCCAATTCCAACTTTTTAATAAATGAAGTTTTTTTTATTTAAAAAATGTCTTTGCCTTATACTATACTGCCTTTACCTTATCATAAAATGCTTCTATTGTACATTGTCATGGCATATTACAATTTCAAAACAAAAAACAACAAAATTGCACTTTTACCAAAGAGAGAAGGGGCTTGGCGCTTCGAAAGGGACTTGGCACTCCTCGACAGCAAAAGAGCCACACCACAAACAAAATCGATGTGAGTCACAAAATTGGCGCGCTTAAACTCATCGTTTCTGCACCAATTGGGATTTTGGTGCACTGGCGCGAGTATAACTCTCAGAACCACGCCAATGGGTACGCTTGTTCCTAAATAAATCGTGCCAATCCTTCCTTTGGCTCAAAATTGGCGTGATTGTTCCCGACGAAACTGTGCCAACGGCAAAGCTCCACCTTCCACAGCAGACTTGGCGTCTCTGTCACATGTACCAGCTCCACAATATGCTCTGATACCAATTGTTGGAGCAAACAATGCACAGTGGAAATTTGAAAGGCATACACAACACATACAAAATCATAAAAATAACACAAAGATTTAACGTGGTTCACCCAACCAATCTAGACTACATCCACCAAAATAGAGGCATCGGCAATCTTATTATTCAACTGGAGATTACAACAATTTTAATTCCTCACACACTCTCTTTACTACTAAAAATCCTCTACGGGCTTATATTTTTATAGCTAGGAGTATAAAACTAAATCATAATTCTCTCACAATAAATATAGGATGCAATAACTCCTCCTCAACAAAATGGAGCTAATATAGCAACAAATCCTATTGTTGTCACCTACATGAGACTTTTTCCAAATTTAATAAACAAAAAATCTCAACATAGACCATCAAGTGTATGGATCACGAACATGAAACAACCAAGTCAAAGGGAAATAATGAGTCCCTCAGCTCAACCTGAGGCACCGAACAAGAATGGAAGCTGGAACCAAGATACACCACCCTCTACGTCATTCTTCTGAAATGAATGAGCTGATGTCAACAGAATAGGGCCTGCGATAGGTGAGGTAATGAGAATCCTCAACTAAGGCATGAGGGAAAATAGTAATGTGACTAATGGAATGACACCAGGGATAATGGGGAAAGTGGTACTGAGGGACAAACATATGACTTCCCTTGTCAGAGCCTAAAGTGCATGGTTGACTTGGCAGCGACTAACTCAACTCCAGAGGGGATGGGGATAGTATGACTGGAGGCCAAAATGGGCAACCCAAGATGAACAATATGCAAATATGGATGGAATACTCTGACATGATAGAATGGGACATGAAACATACTCCATGGATGCAAGGGTGATTCATCGCAGATGCTCTGAACAACGGAGACTCAATGACGTTGCCACACAGAATAGGCCCAATGGGGACCATCAAAACATGAGTAAATGATGGTTACTCATGACAAAAATCAACAAGTGGTATGACAAGTATTAAGAGGAGGTGGACCTCAAAATACAAGTGTCGCTTTATGAAGAAATTCGATTTTCAGATGTGACAAAGTGACCCTTCCTGGAAAAATGGATTCCTGGTGAAGTGTCAAATCATAAAAACGGAGGAAGACCCATTATAGTCATTGATGAGAGGTTTCCAATGGTGTTTATGGTTCATCAAAATGAGTTGTGGTTTAGTCGCAATGGATGACAAAAAAATTGTGGATTTTCTATGAAAGGACGTTTTCCCTCCAATTTGAATTCATTTGCTAAGTGAACTATGATGAATTTGGTCAGGAGGAAAAGGCCCTAAATCTTGTGGAGAACGTAGCAAACAAAAAAACTGTAGAAATTAGGATCTACAACTTTCAAGTAGGTGGCCTTAGTCATCTCTTCAATTTCAGTGGTTTATTTTCAGATTTTTGGCACCCGAAAGCTCCCTGGGAGACACTTGCTCCTCTTCATGGTCGCATCACACTTTTTGGACCCAAAAGTGCAATCTGGATCACAGGAAATAGGTGAAAACCTGTGAGATCACGCTTTGTGGGCAGAAACCTGCAATTTGTGGCTGAAAAGTGTGGTGGTCTACTGGCCTAGTGGGGGCTGTAGGTTGATCAGTGTAGACCAATGTTTTCTTCTCTGAGATGACAATACATGTGTTTTGAAGGCATGGCAGAGCTAAAAATCAACTCACGTGAACGATACTTGGATATCCTTCAATCCGAGATTCAAAGGAATCAGGGGGTTTGAGGGGCATTGGTTCATTATGGGGTTCTCAAGTTGGTAGAGAACCCATTGATGAGGGTAGGTGAGCCCTTTCTATTGATAATTGTGAGCTATTGGGATCCAAACCAGGAGGTATTTTTCATGTAGGGGCACAAGATTGAGCTCACACTACAAGATATTTATCTCTTGACTGGGTTGCATCCCCTCGGAGTGGTGGGGGATATTCATCCGGTGTTACCTCGTGGGAGGAGCATTACTGAGTTTGTGGAGTGCTATTGTCCAAGGGATGTTCACTTCAAGGGCATGAATATCCTGATTGGTGATCTAGACCAGCTAGAGAAATGGGTTTTTGTCGCAGTTGTGTTATGGGTCTTGGTTAGCCAAATGTTCCACCACATCACCAGTCAGCAGATGATGTTGGTTGAGAGTGTTTTGGGCGGGACCTACTATGGGTGGGAACTGATGATGTTGTCATCGATGAAATGATAGTTAAGTCTATGTAGGAGGTAGGAGAACCATGACTGTGCTTTTGGTACAGTATTGTGTTCATTCTTCTTTGTGAAGATACCCACTATCCGTCCTCATGTACAGATCCGAGATGGGGGCCCACATGAGCCCAAGATGCATTGTCGGGGGAAGCTACTACGAAGAGGAGGAGGATGAGGAGTCATACGGGTGTTTCGACCCACATTTTTCACACATTGGGATTAGATGCCCCTTTACATTGATGATTACCCTTATAGCGGGATGAACTATCAGGGAGATCCTAACTTACCACTTCCACCTGGGCGAGCATGGGGACCAGACAATAAGTGTTAAGTTGCTATTTTTATGGTGCATTTCATATTTTTATCACTTGTATATGGTACTAAGTGTAAAATATGTGATATGTAGACATAGCACCAGTAAAATCGGCAGGATATGCAGGACAAGCCGCAGCAACTAGGGCTGCAGATCGGGGAACATCGTCGTCACGTTAGGGTCTAGAGGATAGTGCGCTACTCGCTGATCTACACCGTAGGTGTGAGGTACTCTTGACAGGAGTTTCAAAGCGTGGATGGCATGAGTTAGACATTCAATACACATATGAGTTTACCAGACTTACCTCAGAGTGGTGAGGTGTCATGTGGTGCATGGCGATGGCTGGTCAGGTGGCATGCGATCTACGTGCAGGTGGAGCAGAGCCTTTAGCGCGTGATCCACCAGATAGTGATTACATATAGGAAATGTGGGTCCCTTTGATTTTCACATTTGGAACATGCTATGGGAATGTATGATGTATTTAGAGCTATGGTCTCCAAACACTTACATCATACATAATATGATTATGCATTTTTATATGACGATGATGGTTCACCATGTGTTATTATTATGGTTGTCTTTTGTGGTATACATGTGATAGATGCCAATCTAGAATGTTATTTGCAATGGTATCTACATAGTTATTTTGGGCTCTAGGAACATGACTGAACGTAATGGTTTCAAATTCACGTACCAATAGCTTAAATCGTAGATCTTTTCTAAATATGACTTGGATATGCACATGATACACACCATTCCATTACATGACAAGTAGCAAGGAATCTAACCAAACAACAAGATGGATGCGATGAGCAAGGGTATCAACTAACAAACCTATCACTACATCATATTCGGCCAAGTTATTTGTGGAAGATCCAATGCACAAGTTGTTTCAAAGGACTAAAGTATGCAAGGGGGTGAAAATGGCCCAGGATGTCAAGGCTAGATTCCTGGAGAAGCGAGTCGCACTGCCAGCATGACCGATATACGATGTGGATGATGGATCCATATGAAAGGTGAAAAAGACAACAGAGGAGATGATGCAACCTACCTAACTTCATGGCAGAAATAAAGACACACAAATCAAAGGGATATGCTATAAGTGACATTTCTTGAGGTAGAGTGCACTAGGATAATCAAGAAGGAGATGGCCTTCAGAATCCTCTAAAAATATGCCCCCTTGCCTAAGTGCAAGGGTAATCAGGGGTAGACATAGCTTCCATGATGTCCTCATCAGAATGGAAGATGGGCGATTGGGAGGAATATTGACTACATGATGCGGTGGCGGTGCACGGTGCATCAACCTAAGAAAGAAGGTTCACATACGCATCATATTGAATGGTAGACGATGAGCTGGTAGATGGAGGATCTATGGATGTTGAGACCGAGGATTCTATCGAAAGAGGTTTGATATAAGCGTGCGCAAAAACCTCATAAAGCTTTGCCTGCGAGGAACTCAAGGATGACGATAGGTAAAGGATATGGCCTGTGGTGTCTATCATCTTGACATCGATGGCAAGGATCACGATGGTGGGACTAGAGTCCCCTTGTTCTGGTTGACTAGGGGTAATAGAAGCCATAGGTAGAGGAGTAGGTGTTCCACTATGAGTGGCCTCGTATTCATGAAGCGCTTCAAGGAAATCGCAAAATTCATCGAGACGAGGGTGACAATGGGAATAGTGACCATGATGATCACACAAGGCACAAGGGTGATTTGTGTGTAATGTTCTGAGTTTCTTGGGTGGTTCCATAAGTTAACATGGATTTCAGGGATATTTGACTCAGGGAATGTTTCATGAACCAAAGGTTTGCGATGAGGAAGCTCAGGACAATTATTGGTGGCGTGCCCAACAACTTTACACAAAGCACACAGAGGTGACGACTTTGGGGCCTTGGGGGTTGTAGGAGCTTGGGGAGCATTGTCCTTAGGTTCTTTCCTCTTAGATTTGACCCCCTATCTAGATTCTTTCACAATAGGAGTGGGTTCCTGTTGAGGTTGTGATGGAACTGAAGTAGCGGCAGGGGTTAGTTGGACCGGGTCAAAGCATGATAAGGTCTTAGCTGACCAGTCAAAATGTTTGTAGGGGGATTAGTGTACCATACTAGGATCCCAAAATTCATGTTAGGAAGGACCAGCGAATGCATGATAGGGACATAAAATACTCCAAGAGGGGGAAATAAGAAAGGTATTTAACCTACAAGGTAATGTCCCACCAGAGTAGCTCTTGTGTGGTTGAGATCTGGAGGAACAGTTCCTGGTGGAAACATAGGAGAGACACCCACAAACAAAGGAGGTCTTGGGGGGTGGATCCAAAGGGCTCAGTTGGGATGGAAAAAGGAGGGTGCTGAGGAGCTGGTTGTTGATTGGATGTAACATGATGCTTGCAACATGCAAACACTCATAGAGTTAGGCTCTAATATGAGAGGTATAGGACTAGGGAAAGAACCCATCAATGAGGAACCTTTGTAGACTCCGAGTGAAACACTGGTGAGAGGAGTTGAAGACTACTTATCTGACATTAACGAGATAATGGACTTAGGGGAGGTCACATATGATGACTCATAATAAGTCAACTGATTGATGGTAACGATCTTTCCTTCATGGGGGAAGCACATCTTGCAGAAAAATGCAGATGTGACGACTGACATGGCATATGTGTAACTACAACCTAAGAGAGTGTTGTAATCCAAAGGGGCATCAATAACTTCAATGTCAACATGGACAATATTTCCCACAATGGTCATTGTACAGTTGCAATACATGCCAAGAGGCTGGGAGGAGTGTTTGTCCCAAGCACACAAAGTGATGGTGGAGGGGGACAACTGAGGTGACTTGAGATGTTTCCAAATGGACATAGACATCATATAGGTGGATGCATGTTTGTAAAATAACGCATTGGGAGATGATGGCATTACAAACTCGAACTGGTATCTGGAAAGCAACGGATGAAGCCAATGGGGGATGTTCTAATGTATCAACTAGAAAGACAATCAAACGATCATCAGATGGAACTACTGCACCCAAAGAAGTTAGTATAACTTTCTTTTGAGATGGGCATGATTGGAGGACTTCCAACATCGACATGGAAACAGGTGATTGTGCCAAGTTGTCTACTATATTGTATGTATGCACAACTCAGTTAGAAGCCACATTACAGTGTAATGCTCCCTTTGGGATCTTGGGAATGGCCTCAACTTTAATTTGAGGGATCTGAAGTGAACCATTTGGTTTCATAAGAGGCTCAGTAGATGCTTTGTTTTTGGACTCAGGGGCAGACGAAGTCGATGGCTTGTCATATTGACGCAACGAGTTTGTAGGTTTATATGGGAGGGGTTAACCTCATCAGAATTCACTATAAGGATGTGGTAGTCACCTGGACCAGAAGGTTGGGGGGGATGGGTTTCTTGACCTAGATGAGGTTGAGCATCAACAAGTCCTTACTAAGGGAAAGGATTTGTAAGCATTGTCGGTTGAGATGGTGCAGGATTCTGAGGTGATCGTTGACCTCTAGAAGCTTCTTGATTTTACCACATTTGGCACATCCAGGGTAAGAGGGGACACTCGTGTATAATGGCCATGTATACCACAACATGCACAAGACTTGTTCATATGAATAGCCTTGTTTTGCTTGGGTTGGCTGCCCTGTTGTTGGTTATTAGTATTAGGCTAGTTCCCCTGTGGTTCACTAGGTTGATTACCTTAATTACCTTGGTTACCCTTGTTACCCTTCCCCTTATTCTTTTTCTTTGACTTTTGGGGATTGGTCATACTCTACTGTGAAAAAAATTGACCCTGAGGGGGTGGTGGCTATTGGGGCTAAGGATACATGGGAGGCTATGATCCTAATGCTTGAGGGGTTGGAGCACTCGACAACGCATAAGGAGGAGCTACAGTTTGGTGGACAAGTTGGGGCCCTGAAAACATGTTTCTTGCAAGAGGGGCATGAGTGTTAGAGGAGCTGGTGCCCCCCTGTGGATAACCATAACTTTTCTGAGCATATAGCGAAGGGTGTGAAAGCGTTCCAACGATACTATGGTGGTGTGAGATGCCCCTGGTGCATTGGAACCTCTAGGATGGGGGAGGTCTGGAATAATGGTATAGACATAACTGTATTGAGCATGAATCAGGTCATATCTCATAGCAGTTTGGAGAGCTTCTTCCTCGATTTGAGGAAAATGGGATGTGACATATTTTCCAATGGGTGCTAAAAATCTCCTAAGAAACCAGTCTAGATAGACATGATCTTCGAACGGTGGGGCATGGAATGTGTTCCTCCTTCAATGCCACTCATGAACATGGTCGGAAAGGTGAGTGGCGGGGGACTGACAAAATGAGGTCAATAGCTTCGTACCAATGTCGTAACGGATAGGTAACTAGAAATATGAGAGGAACGATTTAGCAAGCATCCCGAAAATGTAATGAGATGAGACGGGCTAGTCTACATACCATTTTAAAGTGTCTCTAGTGAGCATGCATTGGAAAAACCGAAGACAGATGGATTCATCGGGAGTGGGGTTGGACAAACACCACATGTGGAAGGAAAGGACGTGATTAGTAGGGTCCTCTCCAGAATTACCGTCAAAATTAGGGACGTTTAAGGGAAGCTTAGTCAGCATAGAAGGCCAGCCAACGTCGTGGTGTATGGGGTCATTTATCAACTGGCTAAAATTTGGTAGACTTAAGCCAACCATAAAAGGGAGCATGGGGGCTATCAATTTTGTTCCTGGGACTATTTTTCTTGATGTGAACACTGGGATAGAACCAAAGCCAACACCAGGTTGGGTTCCTCCACTAGCTGTGGGTCTAGACATGGTGAAAATATGTGGTGAAGGAGGCTTAGAATCAGATGAGGAATCGGATGAACCAAGAGAAGAGTCGGTATGGGGACTCAGAGGGCTATGAGCCCAAACCCGACAGGGAGGGGTAATACGCCCAACTGAAATCTGGGGGTGAAGGCCTAATAGTCTCCGTGAAAAATTCCTTGGTGGCGCAATGGTGGTAAGACACATATGACACATAAATGGTGAAGGGAGATCAACAATATGCCTTTGTCTCGATGAGGGGAGATAAATTTATTATTTTAAGTCTTGGCTTGGTAGTATAAACCAACCACCCTTCGCTTAAGGTGTGCTTGTGTGTGCAAGTGTATTTATTGATTAAGCCCAGATTGTGTTTGTAAAAAATAAAAATAAACTTGCTGAAAATAAACTGAAATTAACAACATAAAATAAACAACAAAACAATTAACTAAACCCCACCCAAACCAGGTTTGCAAACACTGTGAGTTGGTTGGTGGTGAAATCGACTGTAAAACACACTAAAAAGGTCAAGAGATGTAATTGTCAACGTGAATGGGATCAAATGACACTAGGTTGTTGGAAAGTGGTGCAACTACAACAAAAACCTAGAGAGGAAGATCGCTACAAAAAGATAGGGATATGGGTGAAAAACCTAGGGTAACTGATGTGAGCCCTAAGGCCAATGACCAAACAAGGTTTAATAAGAAACTATGGATGGAAACAACCTATCTTTGGAGATCTAAACTAGAAGGGTACAAATCTAGAAAATATGGCCAAAAGTGCTACAAAAACTCAGACTTCTTACTCAGCAAAACTCCTCCTATAAAGGTGGAAGCGTACTAGAAGCCCTAAGGGGATAAATTCCACTTCAATGAGTAAATTAGAGTAGATCAAGGCTGAAGCAGGATGAGATAGAGGTCAAAGAACCCAACAGACAACTCTCGGAAAAACCAGAAACATATCTGATAAAAACCTTAAAACCCTAAAATCATAGGTACTGACTTGGTTTTAGGTGGGATCACATTTTTTGGGCTAAAAGGTGTGCTCTGGACTCCAGATCACCCTTTTTGGTCTGAAAATTGCAATTTCTTCTCCTTGATTCCTGGTCGGCAAATCTCAGAAAAAATTGTCATCTCTGTCACGATTGGTTCGTGTGACCTACGAAAAAGACCATAAAGCTTACGGAAGTCAGAAATTTAATAGATCTAGGGTTAAAAAGCTAGTAAACAATATTAAGAGACAGAAAAAAAGAAGAAACCCTAAGCTAAAACCAGAAGGCCTCTCAGGTTTCTGGATCTGAAGTAAAAAACCAAAGGAGTCACCAATTTTGTTGTAGTGTTTTCTTCTCAAAGACGTATGAAAAGAACCCACTTAAGATTGTGGATGACAAAAAATCTCACAATATAAATGGCTGCTAAATATTGTAGATCTGCAGCAACTGATAGAAACAAAACTTGTGAAAGTCCCGATTTATGCCATAATCATAGTTAAACAGCAAAACGAAATAGTAATAACTCCAATCATCCAATGGAAATCAGATATTCAAAGAATAGATTTTATTATAACACCTGTAAAGGGAATAGATTAATGTTACCATTCCCCCCCTATGGGATGGGTTCTTGGCTATCCTCAAACATCTTCAGCTTGTGTAGAGTCTCTCTCCTCTATAATGTGTAAACCAGTAAAAAAAGGTGTGTGACAATGAAAATAATGAGAGCTACAGTAGTGAGCGCAACAATGAAAATAATTAAAAGTGAATCATGAATGGAAAACACTTCTACTTATAACAAAAGATTGAGTTATCCTGGAATAATGAGCAATAACAAAATATTATTAACCCCATTCTTGGAATAACCACTTGGAATATTTTACTATATTTGGTTATGTGGGAAAAAATATTTAAACTTTTATTTAGAAATAATAAATAAATAAATGATTTATTTATCATTTCAAGGAATTGGTTAAGGAATAATAAAAAAATAATGATTTATTTAATTATTCCCAGGGGATTTAGTCAAATTTGACAAGAAATAATAATTAATTAGTGATTAATTAATTATTCGTACAGAAAAATAAGATAATTAATCATTTATATGTTGATTTTTCATAATTGGGTCAAATATGACAAGGAATAATAATTGAACAATGGTTTAATTAATTATTCCTAAAGAAAATCAAATAAATAGTGATTTATTTAATTATTCTTGATGGATTTAATTATAAATTACTTAACAAAGGTGGTTGATTAAGTAATTTATCATAGTGAAAGCAATTTTACTATGGTAAAATTGGATTTACATGGTGTGCTTCAATCCATCTAGTAAATTAGGCTAGATGATCTTTTTTTGGTGATAAAAAATACTATTAGTGCAATTGAGTATCTTTCATAATTTCATATTTAGCCACTTACTAAGTTGCAATTACCATAGTTGAGTGAAGTTTTATAATATAATTTTATTTATTTATTTATTATTTGAAATTATTATATTTATTTCATATGTTTATATATACAAATTTTTTATAAATATATTGTTTTCAATGAATTGGTTAGTTGTATAGTCTTTGTTAGTAATGTATTGAATAGATTTATAGTTTTTCATTCATATGTTATTATGTGTTTTGGATAATAATTTGTTTTAATATTTATGTAATTCTAGATATTTTGTTGATAATTAATAATTATATTACTAATTTGTGATATATTATTTTTTTTCAATTTCTATGTTTAATTATACTAACTTTTTTTTTTAATTAATAATAATAATTATGGTTAAGTCAATATATCATGATAGTAAATAATAAATAACTTTATAATATAATCTATATATATAGTCTAAATTATTATCATACAGTTATATTTTAACATACATTAATTATTCCATGCTCCATTGTGTGAGAGGTTAAATGGTGAAGAATTCCCAAATAAAGAGTCTTTGAATTGTTAAACAAATTTGTGGTGTATTTTATTTGAGAAAAACAACTATATAAAGAAATATGGGACATCCACTACTCCACATACATTTCCAAAATACATGCTAGCTCATTTTCTTATTTAGGATATATATTTATATATTATATTGCATTTAGTTTCAATCACATTAAAATTGAGTAAGAATGAGATATGACAAAAGTTATTGCTAAAGATCAAAGTTATCAGATTTTGGACTCGAGAAATAGAGAGAACTTGGACTTGGAATCCAAGCATACAAAGTATCCCTACTTCAACCCATGTAAATTCCATGAACCTCAACAAGTAATTGAGAAATTATTTTCATCTCAAGGTTTCATTTGGAGATTTCATCATGAGAAACATGAGAAAAGAATTATACAAAGTAGCTTTGGGTTATGTAGAGGTGAAGACAAGAATAAGAAATCATGTAGAAATACTCTCACATACACCCTCTGTGGATTTATGGCCATTAGTCAAGTCTCTTGTGAAATTCACCACTATATGTTCATTTCAAGTACTAAGTAATCAACGCAAAGTTTCCATATTAAAGAAGAAACCCTAGTACTTTATCTACTAGTAATAGTGTGAGTAACCAATGACATGTGGGAAATTCAGCTAATTGATAATCAAATCCTTGAATAATTAAGATATCTCATTCCAAAGGAAAGTATAGAATATGAGAAAATCATAGAAAAGGATAGTGATAGTCCATACAAGAAGAATGGTGCGATAGTAGATGGAATCAACAATATAGGAGAGTTAGCACAATGGTTTATATAAGAATGAATGAATCTTAATAGGGTATAGAAAATGAATGTAAAGTAAGAAAATTTAAGTTTGATTTCATTAATCAAGATTAATAAGGTGTTTGTTAAAAACAATTAGAGTAGGAAAAAAGAAAATGAAGTCCAATTAAATAGATAATATATTGCAATTGTGGGTGATGCACATCCACTTTATATAGAAATATCAAGGGTCTTCTTTTCATAATTTTCTAAGATAGATATAAAGAAAATTTACGCAGACCTCCTAGCCATGAGTAAAGAGAATTCTAAGCTAAAACAACAAATTAGGAATCAAAGGGAACATTCAAAAAGAAAGACAAATATTAAAATAAAGGCCATTATGCTTTAATATAGCCTTGTCCCCCTTGTGAATAAATATTTCACCAAGATCATGATTATTCTTTCATCGTAGAATCCCATGCCACTTTTTAGCCACCATGTTAGTGAAATGATACTATATATTGGATAGTAGAACACCCAATTATTACAATGCATCTTAGTGGAAGGATCAATATCCATTGATCCTTACACATATTCATCTTCCATGTTCCATCAAGGCTTCTAAAATTCACACGCACATGCAATTTGAAGATTGTAATGCATAAACTACTCAAGATGAAGCACTTGATCTCTTGAATGAAATATTGTGGTTTGATAATGTTTATGACACAAGAGGAAAAATATTGGATCTATAGATTGGGTTGATGAACTTCGCCACCTTAAACAACTCATAAAAAAGGTCATCCAAAACATAGAAATCAAGAAGCTAAATGATAATGTGAATATTAATGATGAAATTAGAGAAAGTTTCATAATACTCCTAGCTAAGCAAGCCAAAAGGTTAAGACACACATATCACAAGCTAGCCAATATGAAAATTAATCTATAACTAAGGTTGGTTAATCTTAAGCCTAAGGTGGAAAATGTGGATGATGTTTATGGAGGGATGTTGGGAAAAACATTCTCCCAACATAAGTTGTATTCATCAAGTATGACAAATTCAATGATCAAATAAATATATTTTGGTCATAAAAGGAAATTTCAAGAGAGAAAAGCGAGAAGAGAAAGAGAACATTATGGATAATGTGTTCTCCTTGATGGAAAACTACTTGATAGAGATGTCGAAATGATGGTTATGCAGTTGCTACAGGTAATAAGAAAAAAGGAATATCAGTTCAGAGACAGGTGAATGGAAGAGATAAAGTGTGAGAAAGTATACACAAGTCCTGTGAAGCAATATATCATACATACGCAAGTATGGTGAAGAGAAGTTGTGTTCAAATCCGCACAATGTTATTATGAATACCATGGGTATTTACCATGGTATTAGCCCATAGTATTTGAAAGTGACAATGGATATTTGGTCTCGTCAAATAATACTTACAACATAACCAATGTATTTAGCTAAGGTATTGGATAAGGAAAATACTATATAAAGAGATGGAGATCAAGGTGTTGGGTGTGCAATTTTTTAGTTGTTTATGAATGATTTGATCTAAAACAAGTGTGCACTAGGGAACTTGGAGATGGATCAAATATGATAGATCTGAAATGAATACATATTAGTTAATCTATTTATGATTTTCTAGATCTATGATAATGGTATAATGGTGTGTGACTGTAATGGTGTGTATGTCGATATTTGGATTTGAAAGATGTTGTGGTTGTAAGGAAGGTATGATTCAGTGATTTTAGTTTTGTACGCTGGTTTTCCTCTAAGAAGTCACGTACATACACGTATCTGGTTCTAGGTAGTCGCGTATATATTCTATGAAATTTCAAAATCTATACACAAGTGTTAAGAATGGTAAGTGCATACATACATTGATGTGCTTTGTAGAAGTCTCGTATACATGCTAGGGTTTTTCGATATGGCTTGTTGATGATATTTGATCAGTTTTGTTATGTTTTCTATTGTCTTTCAATGATGTCTCTCGCATAATAATATGTGTTTGACAGTAATGGTTGGATTGTTTGGTTATGGTATGAAATATTGATTAATGATGACACTACGATATGGTGATTTGTATTTGATTCAGTGATTTGTGATGGATTCAGTATAAGATTCAATGATTGACTTAGTGTTATGGTGATTCAGATTCAAGTATCAATAATTTGAGATCAGTACATAAGTATTCTTTAGGGAAACCATGTACATACATGGGTATGATTCAGAACAATAGCGTATACATTCTAACATATGTTTGATCAGGGTTTATAGTGACAACATTTGGTTTATGTGATGAACAATACTTGGTAAGGTGTACTTACGCATGGTTTTGCATTGATTTGATTTGATATGCATTGGTTTGGTCTAGTTGTATTGGTTGATTAAGCTTCAGTGATTGATTTGATGATTAAATCGGTTTAGTGATTGGGTGATTTTATTCAATGATTGTTTCAGAATTGTTGCTTGGTTTGGGCCTACTAATGAAAGTTGATCTAGTATGAAATATTATGAAAAGTGGTCCACACTTTCGGTAGGAGCTGGTAAACAAAGTCAGGTGGTTGGAGCTCCCTTCCAGTAGGTGTTGGAAAATGAGAGAAGGTTGCAGCCTTCTGTAGGTGGGTTCCTGCGTACTGCTTAGAGTCTACACCGGTACAATATTGTAAGAAGTTTTTCTTTTAATAAAATAAGAATATAGAGATCGTAACAATGATGGTTTTCTCCCACATTGGTTTTCCACCTAAAAATCTCGGTGTTCATGTGTGTTGATGATATTTATACTTATTAGTGCTCATCATTACTGCTTAATTGATTAATAATGAAGTAATAATGCATTGATTAAAGATGAACATATTATTTATCTATATATAAGCGAGTTTCCTTAATAATAGTCATGTACATACACTATTTTACTTTAGAACAATAATGTACTCAAATCAGAATAAGAAACTGAAATTTGGAGTAAAATATTGATTCAACCCCCCCCCCCCCTCTTAGTATTTTTCCCAACAATTCGTATCAGAGCAGGTCCTTTAGAAGAAGCTTGATCACTTGAAGGGAAATTTATCAAGATGAGAAATAAAGAGGGAGTATCTTCTATCTGACCACCATTGTTTAATGGAACGAACTTAGTTTTCTGGAAGGTCAGAATGAGAGCATATATGCAGTCATTTGGAACTAATGTTTGGGAAATAGTTGAAGGAGGCTATCAATATCCATCATCCATACCCATAGATGATGCAGGGAATAAACAATATGAGACCAATGTAAAGGTAGTCAATTCTCCCTTAGGAAGCTTGGTAGAATCAGGATTTGTGAAGGTCATGTAGTTGAATACCAAAAAGGCTATATGGGACAAGATCATCCAAACCTATGAAGGTGACACTAAGGTAAAGACTACAAAACTTGAATCATTTAGAATTCAATATGAGACTCTCATATTGGATAATAATGAAAGCATTACAAGTATTTTCCTTAGGGTAGATGAGATCATTAACTCAATGAAAAATCTTGGTGATGAAGTAAGATATTCGATGCTTGTTGAGAAAATTCTAAGATCTCTAACCCCAAAATTTGATTCAAAAGTCTCTGCCATTGAATAAATGTAGGATTTGAAGAATCTTACTATTGAACAGCTCCATGGAATCTTCACAACTTATGAAATCAGAAAACGGGGTCCATTAGATATCAAAGAAGCAACATTCAAAGCTACTTATAAAGGAAAATAAAAGGAGGAACTTAAGGAAACATGTTACATATTAGATGAAGAAGAAGAAAATTTCATAAAGAAACTCCAAGTAGCAAATGGAAAGTTTAGAGCTAAGCTTCCTTTCAAATATTTTTCTTGTGGAGGATTAAGTCACTACGTGATTAAATACCCTTGTAAAGAAAATTGTGAGAAAGGAAAGAATTCCTAAAATGTGAATGTTAGTGGAAGGTTTCGTAACGAGAAAAGTTTCTATAAGATGTTGAATCTGATCAATAATATCAATTAATTATGGCATTTGAAGAGAAATACGATGAATCTGATGATGTTTTTATAGGTTCTCTAGAATAAAAAGATACTCTCATTGAAGAAATAACTCAGCTTAAAATCCATATGTAAGAAGCAAAATTAGTAGAAGAAGTTTTGAAGAAACAAATTCTAGAAAAAGAAAGGCACAATGAAAGGTTAGAACTTCAAATAGTAGGTCTAAAAAATGAACTTGAGAAAAAAAAGTCTCTAAATCTTAGATTTGCTAAAGGATTCGAGACTTTAGAAGAAATCATCAAAGTACAACACTCTCCTCTAATAAGGACAGGTCTTTGATACAATGGTGAATCATCATAGACTATAAAATCTTCTAAAACATGTACATGAAGCTATCTCAATGTAGTCAAAGGAAGAAGTCATTAGAATTCCAACCCTTAGCAAAGGAATGAAGAATCAAATATCTCTAAAGTAAAACAACCTTACCACAATCAAAGGGGAAGCTACTCAAGAAGGTATTATTGATATGGAATTGATCTAAGACAAAATAATAAGGTATTACATACTCATGCATGGATGTGTCTATGCTATTTTATGAAACGGATCAATAATATTGTGAAATACACAGACACTGAAGCAGTTAAAGAAAACACAACAGGCAAACATATAAACACAGCAAGTTTAATAAGGAGTTCACCCAGTACTCTTGGGCTACGTCTCTCGGCCTAGCCTTCAGTGGTGGCCTCTCTATTATGTTTTCAAAGAAGATTTTTTACAACAGTGAGCTCAATTTGAGTCTCACTCAATAGATATAATTCAACAAGAGTGTACTTGGATCCCCCAAGTCTCTAGAGTACACAGACTCTCCTTATTGACTCCTGACATCTACTGGTCACAATAGTATGAGTCCAATATGAGACTCAATACATGACAGGCATATACAGAGGAGTTCCCTTGAACCTCTCAAGCCTTCTCTGGAGTACACAAACTCTCTAACTCTCTTTGTCTCTGTCTCGATGTTGCCTTTACTTCTGCAGGTCAACTCGACTTCTTCTCTCTATTCTCTGCTCTTAGCTTTCTTAACTTGATTACTACTTTCTTATCTCTCTGTCAGTTCATGGCTTTAAATCTAATCTTCTTTTTGACTGTTCGTTTCCACTTCCCGACTTTCCGGTTCCCTTGCCTCTGTCCATTCGAATTCCTCTATCCTACGTCAGCAGTCACCGTATAACGCCTCACAAGGAGGTGGCCACCTATTTCGTAACGGATTAGTGTCAGTTCTCTTGGACATACTCAAAACGATCATTTTTACTATTAGCTCCAATAATGCCCATGAAACACAACCTTTTGCTAACACATCTTCCATATTGGACTTCAAATCTTATACAACTCTACCTGTTAACCTTGTCGAATCCAGTCATCCATCGGAAATCATCTCCGCCATTAATCTAGGTGACCCATATCCTACGGTCATTGTTCATATCAGGCGGCTAAGTCGCATGATGTTTACCCGTCCAATGTGAGCGGTTTTCTCTCTCCCCGGTGGGACGCATGGCAATCGTTGTGTGGCATCGGGCAGAACTCAGCCGAAACTTCTTACCGCTCGAAGCCCCTCCGATATTCTGCTGGTTTTTGTGGGACCCTACTTCTAACAAAATCGGAGTGATATCCATTAAATTTTATCATTTTTCGAGTTCGGGTGCTTGCGGCCTTTCCTTCTTTGAGGGGTTTGCCCTTCAATATGCAATTAGCAACTTGTCGCTAATCGCATATCAGAAACCACCCCCATTTCTCGAACTGGCCTCTGGTTTTGCTAATTCGCAACAACACGTGTTACCATGGGCTGATGGTCTACATGCTTGACCGACAGTCCTCGTTTCTGTTAAAGTTAAACAACGAAAACAATAAAGAATTTACCCAGAGAAATAAACATAAAAGGTCAGCAACAAATCATTAACATAAACACAAATATTTAACCGGGAAAAACCCCAAACTCCGGGGAAAACCCATCCTAATGAAATTCCAGTAGCATTGGCCAAAACCCTGGCCAATCCGGCCAAGTGAGCCTTCACCGCTCACCTCCAGGCACATCTTACAATGAAGTCTTCCCAACCTTTTATAGGCTCCATTACATGCAATACTATGGGCTGAAAACTATGGGTGCACAAAACCATGTGCCCCAAAACCACCACTGTTTACCCTAGTCAAATATTGACTCTATCCCCAGTCAAATTTACCTAACAATTCCCCCCTTAAACTTGACTTGGGGATTCTTGACTAAATCCAGCCAAACCTGCTAAGTGAGACAACCCCGCTCACTCTAGCTCTTCCCCCCTCAAATTTTTACCGAGAGTAATTGTTAACTTGACATCCCCCTATCACCTAGGTCTAACCCAGACTTTACCAGTGATTTACCCAGGGGTACGCATGCCATACCCGGTCTTACAGCAGTATGCCCATTTACATGTAATAAAATTAACTTCATTATAATAATTTTTTTTTGTTTCATTGTTGCTGGTATTTGTATGACCATTCTCTACATTCATACATGAGCATCAAACCCTCATCACTGAGCCCACGTCCTCTTCAGATTCGGATTTCAACGATTTGATCACACCATCGATCTTGATATTTATAGTGATGACAAGTTATGGATGTTGGCATAATCCACATGGCTGTTCCACTTAGATCCACACCAGAGCATCTCACAATTTTTGCACGCATTTCTCGGTCATAACGCTGCTCCTTAGTGAGAACGAGTTTTAGCTCTGCAGACTGCGACTCCGGCTTTGTCAAGGAATCCACCATTTTCAGAGATAGTTGTGATCATTCATGTCGATCCAGAGACTGTACACGAGCACCATCTCACCGAGCATAATTTGGGGCAACCGCATCGTCCAGCTAGGTTTCAGCGATTCATGGCTCGCTCTAGCTCACAACGCAGATTCCTCGCTGCCGCTTGCATGCGAAAGTGGCCGTCCTGACCAGACTTCTGTTCATCGCTCAGAGTCACACCGTCGGCACATAAGAAGGCGCCCATCCAGTGATTTCCAACGGCGCCCATGTCCAGGATCGATCCTCGGCCTCTTCAATCCCTTCAACCACCTCAGATTGGCCAAAAACCAGTCTTATATTTCAATTGCAGACTCATCGCTCTCCAGGATCTTCATGGGAATCACAACGCATCCCAAGATCCAATCTCAGATGTGAGACAGTGCATTTCAAATGTAAAATAAAATAAAATTAACCGACCGTTGCAGATCCGCAAAGTGGATCTAAGCCCTTCACAAGAATTGATCTCTGCCATGAGATTTTTCTTTTAGACAACTAAAAATCGTGGAGCAAAAAATCCAAGCTCACTTTTCATTGGGCACGCCATTTTTCCAGCAGATCTGGAAATTTCCCACGCATTGCCTCAGATCTTGACGTCCCGTAACACACCGTCTTCGACCCTTCAAAATAGCCGGCATCAAACAGAGCCTTGGACCACACCTTACCCGCGCTCATCCTCCGCCCTTCCACCGCCACAGCCTCAGTGCTGGACGAGCAGGGTGTAACCGAGCTCTCGAAATACTGGGGCTTCGAGTTCGAATCCTGCCCCTTTCGTGTGCCAAGCCTACAACCCGCCAAGGATGCCAGGGGACGCCTGCAGGAGATCGAAACCACGTCGTTCCCCAGGGCCTAGCTGCTCCTTTTTTTCTTCTGCTCCATTCTCCGAATGGATTCCAGCTCTCGACACAGGAGCGATCCGATGTGTTGGGTCCCTATAATACTATTGATTACCCCATTACTATGGTAGTTATACCCCTTATTTATATTGTTGTGCCCCTATTACCCACATGTTGTTATTTCTGTGCCCCATAGAATCCCTCTATTATTATTTTTGTGGCTTTATATTATTATTGTTAGGTCGGCT
>APFE031121096.1:619544-636143 GCA_000404065.3 Pinus taeda | reverse complement strand
TGGTAGCGTTAACCCCAAAGATGGATGGTGTGATGGACCAATGGTGATATGACCAGTGAACGGAACAACCCAACCCGACTCGGATGCGAAGAGAAAGTGTCATGTTCAAGAGCAACTTGCTACCAATAAAGTTTCTTTAAGTTTTCTTCCCAATTTTCCCCAGTCATTGCTGACCAGTACCTCTTTATTTTTGTCAACCTTGAGGAGGATAACATATGCATGTCCTATAATTCGCCCTTCGGGCGAACCTGTCGCCATGTTTTAACGAGCCTAGCGATAGTGAAACTCGTTCTCGTCCATTTGGACAAGTTTGTTGCTATTAGGTTTTAACGAGTTTAATGACAAAGATAACTCGGTCCTTTTCAATTTTAGAGAGTCTAAAAGGGATGGAAAGGAAACTCCAATGATTCTTTTTCGTCATATAATCCCTTAAGTCTGAAAATTCATAAAATAATACGAAAGGGATAAGTTTTGATAGTTTTAACGAGCCGAACAAGACAAGCACTCGATATTTTTGTGTAATAATCCCTCAAGTCCAAAAAGATTAAAATCTAGAGGAGGGGTAGCACTTCCGATGACTTTAATGAGCTGGAGAGGCTAATCACTCAGAAATCTTTTCATATTTTACGATTCAGTTCAAAAGAGCTTAATGGAGACTCATTTTCCGAGGAACGAGTGATGATTTCGGGTAGCGGTTGATTCCAGGTAAGCTTTGGAATTTTCCAATCATGGCAGTGTCACAAGGAAGGCTAGCAGAATCACTCTTCGCAGATATTCCTTGAAAGGGGTAAACAATCAAATGAAGGTGAATGATCGGCTAAAACAGAGTGGAGGTGATGATGAGAACACGACCAAGGCTCAAAAGCTGATGATAATGCATTCACAATGGTTATTTACCAAGGATCGGTTCATTTTTTAATGAGCTTAAACTCTGGGTGAAACATTTTTTCATTGCTTATGTTTATTTTTTAACGAGCTTGAATTCCGCGTTAAAACTACTCGTGATAATGGTCATTGATTTCTTGATTCATCGTTAGCATTTTGTTCTTTCAAAGATAGTACTACCTGTTCAAATGCTTCATCAAACTGATTAGAAATGAAAACATATGCTTGATAAATGAGTTAAGAACACTAATACTTTACTTGAATTACGTGAATGGTAATTTAAAAGTGACTTTTACCTCTCATTTTACCATTTCATTTGAACTTGGTTTGTTGGAGCTTTGGAGGTGCTTTTCCCCTCTGATTTTCACTAGCTAATTCCGAGAGATTCTGTGGATGATTCTTGACACCGTCTGGACCAGGTAGGAGCTAAACTTGTGCTCTTCAGTTGCATTCTTTCCTTTTTGAATTCTGAGCATGTTTCCTTGCTTTGTTGAGCCTCTAGGCTTTAAACAATTTGCCCTAGTTCCATTGCACCCTTCCTTAATCGAAAGGTGTGATGCATACTGGCCTTATCACTGGCCAGTCAGTATGCATCACTCCTAGTGCACTGCTGGGGTGCGATGGGCACTAGTAGAAAACTTTTTGCACAACTTTCTCATGGATTTTCACCTATTTTTTGCCAAATCAAGACCTTGATTCTTCTCTTGTTTGTTTTTCAGATATTCATCAGAGAAAAATGGTTGTTACATGGCGAGAAAGCGAGCATGAAGAAGAGGACACGGTTGCTTTACATGATTGGGGTATAGTAACTACATTGCGGAATTGTGGCTTGTTGAAGTTTTTTCGCATCTCTAGTATGAGGCAACAAATCAACTTGTTGCAATATTTCTTCAATTCCTCGGATCCTACCAACCAAGTGTTCCAGATCAGGGGCAAATCTATCCCCTTGACTGTCGTGGACATCTATTTTTTGACCGGTTTATCGGGGCACAGTGCCCCTCTCCCCGTGGGGGTGAGTCCATGAGGGAGTATATCCGCCAACACTACAGAGAGGGATCTTAGTTGAGTACAGATGGCAAGATCAATATCTAAGATGTCACTGACTAGCCCTTGAGGACCATTCTGTTCACTTTTGCTAGACTGGCTGGTAGTGCGGCTCTTCACATAGCTAACAGGTCTTACATGCAGTATGCTTTGGAATGCCTTGAACCGAAGGTGTTCAACTGGTGTGATGAAGTACTTTATGTGATGAAAGAACAACTGACCAAAGTGAAAGACGGGAGATCCAAGAATTTCGGCTATGGTTCTATTTTGATCGATTTCGCTTTGGAGAAGGTCCCACTGATGCAGCCGCAGTACATCTCACCTAGTTTACCTCCACCGACTGAGCCACGGATGCAGAGATGGGTTGACCTTATGTATCGACACGCTGGCCAGCCTCAGATTTCTTTCTCTGATACCTTCTTTGAGTGGTTTGATCATCAGGAGATGGTGTACGCCAAGTTTCCATATGTTGACATGGACTTCCGAGGTGGCCCGGATTTGGTGCTGCCAGTTGGTTAGCAGTGGGGTGCTATGGGTAAATCCTTTGACCATATCTCTGTTTATTGTTTTTATAATGTTATTATGTTTCCTTTGATCAAGACTAATCAAAACTCATGTGCTCATGCAGATATCGGACCAGTTCGACCAGTAGTATGTCAGAGAGGACCAGCTGCTACTACGGCAAGAGAGGCTATGGGGAGGGCTATCCTCCACGACCTTGATGTGGCCGAGACTCTTTCAGCATTACAGGATCGGGTCGATGGTGTCACCCTTGGTATTCCAAATGTGAGGACTGACGAGTTGCCTCTGCGGTTGCAACGACATACTACTGGTATGCCGAGTTGATGGACTAGGCTTTTATGCATGATCACACAGGTGGTGACTTGTTATCACGAGCACCATTAGACTACGGTGCCCCCTAGAATTTTGAGTTTTGGGTCATTTGACTGATTTTGACTTGATTACGGAACATTATGTGTAAACCATAAATAGTCATCATATATATATTTTTTATTTTCAAAGCTTTATTTCGGTTAAGCTACGTGATCCTTTTTACAAATGTTGATGAAATGCTTCTTTTTATAAATGTCGCAAATGTCCATCTAATACATAATTTGCCAATGAGTTTGTCAATGTGTTTAAATTTCTAGAAATATGTTGATATTGAATGAAATCGAACCTTCTTTCAAAAATTCTGACCCTTAGGAACATGCGATAGATGGTTGGATTTCATACAGAATAAATACCAGTGAGCTATAGAATGACGAGTTGTGAGTCTAGCCTGACAACAAGTCGGCATACGCCATGTGAGATGGCATCAAAGAGGAGTTCTATCAACGCATTGTCTTCAGTGATATTGTTCGTCGACCAACCAATACATACCCCTCTTAAACTCACTAACTCGCCGCTGGGATCAAAGATGGCCTAGGCCGTAGAAGATAGGTTCCGCATACTATGACTCGCTCCGTCGGAATATCCAACGAATGATTCCAGTAAGTTCGACATCTACAACAAATGCAAAAATTGGATTACTGAAACAAAATAATTACCCTTAACAAAAACAAAAGTATAACAAAAGCATAGGGATTACTATGCGGAGTTAAGCATAGTAACGCTTGAGGTACAACCCATTGCGGGGTTGCGCCAGTGGAATCCCATCATAGTCCATCAACTCTTAGGCTCCTTTTGCTAATACATGTTTAAAAATATAGGGACCCATCCATAAAGGTTTGAACTTCCCTACTCCCAACTTATCGGACTCCTGGTCATAAAGTAAGACTAGGTCACCTTCTGAGAAGACACGAGGTTTGACATTTTTGTTGAACTGTGCTTTGACTCATTTCTTATGGGCTTATTTAGTTGAATTTGCATCACGACGGGTTTCATCCAATTAGATTAGTTCCAAGAAACGAGCCTCTTCTTCTGAATTTCCGGGGAGGAGGTCGACTGCAAGCTTGAGGGACGAGATTTCACACTGAACTGGTAAGATTGCTTCCAGACCGTACACTAGTTGAAAAGGTGTAAACCCGGTTGCATTTCTCACTGATGTTTGGTATGCCCACAAGTCTGAGTAAAATATCAGGTGCCAACTCTATTTATGGACTCCAATCATCCTTTGCAGCATGCGCTTCAGGACCTTGTTGATTGCCTCAACTTGTCTGTTAGCTTGCGGATAGTATGGAGTAGAGCTATCGTGGGACAGTCCTAATTTGGCATCCAATTCAACCATCATGTGATTGCGAAAATGTGATCCATGTCTGTGACTATGGCCTATGGAACGCCGAATCTGGAGACTACATGATTAAAAAAGAAAAGGGCAGCCATTTCGCCGCTATTGTTTAATGTAGGCATCGCCTCAACCCATTTGGTAAAATAGTCTACTGGGACTATGATATACCCATGCCCCGCACATGTCATGAAATCTATGCCCCATTTGGCAAATGGCCCAACAACAACTACTGGTTGCAGCAGTGTGGGCAGTCTTCTGGTTTTGCTATCAAATATTTGGCAAGCATGGCAACTTCTTACTGTGGTTATGCAATCTTTGAACATTGTTGGCCAGAAGTATCCGACTCACAAAATCTTTTTCGCCGTAGCATAACCAGATTTATGCCCCCAACACGCACTTGAATGACAATCATTCAGGACTTTTTTGGCCTCCTCATGCATGAGGCACCTCTGCAGAACTGTATCGATACCACGATGGTAAAGGGTATCACCGACGATCATGTAGTCTTTCTATTGGTATCGAACACGTCGTTGTTCGGAGTGTGAGGTATTAGGCCTATATGTTTGGGTTTGGAGATAGATGATTATATCTCCATACCATGGATTTCTTGAAGATATCAGAAACAAATTTTCATCCATGATTGCTTCTTTGGATGTGGCATCATTGGACGATGATCAGAAATCGCATAGTAACTCCGCGAAGACCAGGGCTTTCTTTGATTTGGATTTTTTGAATTCCAGATCAAACTCTTGTAAAATTGCTATCCATTTTGAATATTTTCCCCCTAGCTACTGTCGCGACAATATATAAGTCATGGGGTTGCAATCTGATAAAATGGTAGTTTTTCTAAAGAGGACGTAGTGTCGAAATCTCTGTATCGCTTGAACAGCTGCTAGGGCTAGCTTTTCAACATAGGAGTATTTTATTTCCATATCATTTAAGTTTCGGCTAAAATAATACATAGGATGTTCAATTCCATTATCCTCTTGAACTAAAACCATCCCTATGGTTGTATCCCCTGCAGCCAGATACAGGTTAAAGTCTTTTTGATAGTCATGAGCATACATTAATGATGCTCTTATTAGAGATTGCTTTAAAGCATCAAAGGAGGCTTGTGCGACCTGATCTCAAGTGAAGGGAACTTCTTTTTTCAATAGACGAGTATAACCTTTAGCAAGTTCGGCGTAATTTGGAATGAATCTCCTAAGAAAGTTCACTTTCCCTTGGAGTTTCTGAATCTGAAGCAAATTTGAAGGTGGAGGCAAATAAATGATTGCCTGAACCTTATATGGGTTGAGACGAATCCCATCCTTTGAGACCACAAAGCCAAGTAAATTACCATAACTGACACAAAACACACATTTGTGTGGGTTGAGTTGTATCTTGTAGTGTCAGAAACGTAGAAAAATCGCCCTTAAATGTTGCGGATGATCTGTCCGCTTTCGCGAATGGGCCAGAAGATCGTCAAGATATGGTTGAACGATGTTCCTGATGTCATGGAAAGCATAGTTCAATGCTCTCTGAAATGTTGCCCTTGCATTCTTTAAACCAAAGGGTAGCTTGGAATATGCGAATGTACCCCACAGACAAATAAATGCAGTATTTGACTGTTCCTGTGGGTGGATATTTATTTGATTATACCCGAAAAATCCATCCATAAACGAAAAGATTTCACATTCGGTGCATTCATCAGTTATCTGGTCAATAAAGGGCATAGGGTAGTTGTCTTTCAAACAAGCTTGATTTACATCCCTATAATCAATGCACACTCTAATCGTTCCTTGTTTCTTCATCACAGGAACAATATTTGATACCCAATCAGTCAAAGGAACCGGGTAAATAAAACCAGCATGGAGTAGTTTTTCAACTTCCGCCTTGATGGAAACAGATTTCTTGGGGTGCACCTACCGTAGCCGTTGTCGTACCGATTTAACATCTGGATACATCTTAATTTCATGTTCAACTATGCTCGAGTCAATGCCTAGCATTTCATCATATGACCAAGCAAAGACATCTCTAAATTCGCGAAAGAGAGCGCTATATACTTCCAGTTCTGAAGAAGAACAAGATTTTCTGACATGAATATTCTCTACAACCTTTTTTTTGGTCGAGATATTTATGGTGATAGTCTCTTCAATATTAGATAGGTTTCTCTTGAAATCCACCGTATTTACAATATTTGACAGAAATTTGAAAACTGAGGGATGGTCTAGGTTGCTGAAATTATCTTCTCAGAGGATGGGAATGATGGTGGTAATCTTCCCATGGTGCCCCATCAATCATCATTGATTGAACGATTCCTTCGTCTGTAGAATGTACTTGCGATCAAGGATCTGAAGGGGTGCCATATTCCTTAGACCTATCTATCCAAATGCCTGATGAGCGTTGATTTGGGTTTTCCTCCCATACCAAAAACATTGATTGCTATAATATTTCCAGTGGGCTTAGAGGCAATACCTGCAGATGATCCATATTAATATCATTTTCTGACATCTTTTGAATGGAAGATATCATATTGTAGGTTCCCACTTTAGCCACTTCCGCTAAATTGGTTGGAGGCGGTAGGGTAAAAGTTCCCATTAATGTGGGGTCTTTTAGTAGGCCTACTCTAATATTTTGAAGCAAATTAGGGCTTCCATGGATCATTGGAATGCTTCCCGTAACTTGTGAACTATTGGGGAGAAAAGTTTGTTGGTCGATTATTGTAATTCCTCCTTGGAGAGGAAATGCAATCTTCCTAAAGTAGGTCGACACAACAGCAGCCATGGCATATATCCAGGGCCTTCCCAGTAGGATGTTGTAATCGAGGTTTCCATCAATAACTTCAACATCAATTTCTACTGTTTTGCTCCCCAATTCAACTTGCAAGTTACTTAATATCCCATATGGGGTGTATCTTCATCCATCAAATGCTTTTAATGTCGTTGCTGATCGCGACAAGGTTGGAGACCCTAAAGTTTTCCAGCAACTCATTGACATAATACATGTGGATGCCCCCTCATTAATAATTGTTCTATGAACAATTTTGTTGAGGGCTTTCACTTGAATGAGGAAAGCTAGTTGAGCTGGTAGCTAAGGGTCATATCCTTTGTGATTAAAGGACACAAGATTGGAATCCGTTGGGTCAATCCCACCTGTTGCTGGTAATAAAGCCTGCTTTTGGGATGGGCAATTTTGTAGTACCTCAGTGTCGACATCACAGAGGGCGATTGAGCTAGATCCTCCACTATATTATAGTGTTGTGCTTCTCTGGCATGAGGATTAAATGTCGATTTGTGTACTACTCCCTTTGGTGGTTTTATTGTTAATTCAAGAATGATGGGTGGCACAAATTTGGTCGAAGTTGTTGTCGAACTACTAGGTTGACCATTATCCTTGTTGTTCGACATTTGTGGATTCTCGTAATCTTTATTCCTTGTCGATATGAGAGCATCATTCAATTGCTTTGAAACCGACAACATTAGCACTTGGGATGGGGAAGCATTTTTGCTAGCAACCAGATTTGTTCCTGGGTTTGGAAACGGATCAGTCAATACAGCTGAGGTTTTTGAACTCTTGAAGAATTTTCTAAGTTCATCTTTATATGGACACTCTCTTGTCCAGTGATCCTCATCACATATTAGGAATGGACTTCTTGGTTTCTTATCCCCAGAAGGGTTTGCAGAAGATTTTTCAGGAGACGGCTCCTCTTGGTTCTTCTTCTTCCCTTTCTTTTTATTCTTGCCTCCTGGTTGCTTGGATTCTTTGCCTTTGTCTGTCGACACGGTATTTACTTCCGAGGCTAGAAGTTCTTCATTTGCTCTTTACTTGAAACTGTGTGGGCCTTTTTCAACGTAGCCTTTACGGTTTTAGTGCTTGTCGTACCTATCACACCATCGCCAGCATGAGAGTCTTTGTTTGATTTAGGAGGGGGAGGAACGAAAAATTCTGGCCTAGGAGCATCGGGGATTTTATCGTAGAGCATGCCAGGCTGAGTATAGATCAAGTCTAGATATTGTGCACGAGCAATGACTTGCTCTTCAGTGACGACTCCTCCCTTTGCCACATCTTCTGTAATAGAAGGTAATAATGACTTAATAAACCATTCAGTCAATAGCTGATTAGGAACATATGTTTTTACCATTCTACGACAACGTCACCACTCATGAATATGATCGGATATGTGAGTGGCTGTCATTTGTTTGAAATTGGTAAGCAACTCATTTCCTGTTTTGTACCTTATGGGTAACTGAAAGTGGGTTAAAAAGGTTGTGGCTAGGGTACTAAAGTTATCAAATGAAGCTCTAGGCAATTTGATATACCATTTTGTTGCCGGACTAGTTAACGTTCACTGAAAGAGGCGAAGTCTGATCCAATCATCATTAAGGGTGTTGGATGAACACCACAGATGAAAGGTCATCACATGATTCGACGGGTCTTCACCTGGATTTCCATTAAATTTAGGAATATCAGATGGAAGTTTATGTGGAGTCGTCGGCCACCAAGGGGCGTAAGCAATTGGATCGTTCGTTAGTCGATTTAGATCCGGTAACTCCAAAGTTGCCACAAAAGGCAACTGTTGATTCAAGCTTGGTTGAGCATACCCAGGATAAGATGGAATTGCCTGCACGGTTGGTCTTTGCATACCAGCATAATGCATTTGATGCTAGTAACTTTGGTAAGGTTGATGGTTATAACAATTATGATATGGTTGATATTGTCTGTTTTGATTATACGGCTGCCCATTACTTACAAAGACTTGTTGCTCATATCCTTGGTAAGCTTATTGGAATTAGTGTTGTTGGTATTGCACTAGCCATGGTTGTGAAGCCATGAGTTTTTGTCCAGTACTGACTGTTTGACCACGATGGGGGGTGATGGACCTCGTTTGAACCCGTGTCATTCCACTAGTTCGTGATTGCGCTCGTGTCATAGGTACGAGAGATTGTTGCATTATAACCTGAGAAACCTGAGGTTGGCATACAACTGGTAATTCTTGTACTTGCGACACTGCCACAATGGCCGGCGTAGTGGGGATATTTGTCATAGGAAAACTTTGTTGCATTGAGTATACAACTCTTGGTTGTTGAGGTAGGATTGGCACCCAACCACTAGTTGTAATTCCAGCATAACCTAAATTATGTTGTGAACTCTCTCATGGTTGTCCTTCTGAAGAAGGTAATGAAAGGGTATACGGCCCTCCATACGATGGTAATCTAGTACTCAAAGGAATGATTTGTCTTTGAGGAATGGTTTGCCCAAATTGACATTATGAAGGATCAATTTGTTGAGACTCAGCGTAAGAAATTCCAGATACAATTCTAGATGAACAAACAGGAACAATCCATACTGTCGAAATAGCCCTTGGATGGACTCCATCCATTGATTGAGAGCTATTTGGGACAGACGGCACTCCATCGAACATTGTCAGGGTAGCAGCAGGAATTTTTGCTGCTACTGTGTTGGATGACACAGTCCTAGATGTTGACAGTTGTTCAGAGATATTAAGCCTATCCAAAATATTCCTTAGCGATTCTTCAGGAACTTCCGATGGTAGGAGAATAACTTCTGATGAAGAAGAATATAGGGTGATCCCAGCTCCAAATTGCATTGGAGTGTTAGTTGGAGGATCTTCCACAATCCCTTTTGTGGCAATCAATCCTGGAGGAAGAGGTAGACTGTTAGGTCCATAAAATATTTCTGGTGCCAAAGAAGATACTAGTTCTGCAGCAATAGACGTTTGGGGAGTAACACCTTCCGAATCAACTATAGATGGAGCCGGTTCAGGAATAGAAGTGTTTACCGTCACACTAGGATCAATTGTAGTTTCCTTTTGTTGCTGCGGAATTTCTTCTGTAGAGGTAGGGGTACCAGAAATGTTCAGAGTAACTGGAGTCTCTAAGGATGTCGGAGTACTTGCCCCAAGCAACCTAGGGGACTTTGATCCGGTCAAACAAGTTTTCTTTGTCCGGAATAGTTTCATCTCCGAAGTCAACGATGATTGACTCGTAAGTCTCCGTGAACGATGGGGTTTTGATTGAATTTCTTCCATGACTGCGAATTACTTGATCAACTCAAACTAAAAGGGGAAAATTGTTTCCGAATTAAATGAATTTTAGACGCTTTGACACAACTTGTTTTTTCAATTTTTAAGAGTCGAGAAAAAACAAAAGATGACTCTAGTCGCCTTCGATTTTTAATGAGTCTGAAGTGACAAGTGCTCAGATGGACCTTTTCCTTTAAGGAGTCTGAAAAGGAATGAAAGAGACTTCTCTGGAAATCTAGGTAGAGGGATTACCAAACCAATCGCAAAACTGTAGAATACTTTTTACGGTACGATAGTCAATCTTCCCGAATGCTGTGTTCAGTGCATTGCGATCAATAGGGCTGCAGACACGACTTCCTAAGGATAAAGGATATAGCCTATTGTGGTCTCCCAATATATACTCGACGGTACGTGGGAGCACAAGTCCGTACTGGCACTTGTCGTCTCAAAGTGGAGGAATCACCCAACCAATAAGGAAAACAACAATTACCAAGTTATACGACACCGGAATACGTCTCTAGCCTAGACTTCTAGATGTGTGTTAGGTTCCAAAGCATTTTTAGATTCATTAAATTTATTTTATAGTTGATCTTGTTTAAAAAATTGCCTTTCAGGTTCACCGCGTAATGTGTATACAATTCCGAAAATGCAGTCTAAGATGATAAACAAATGTTTAATCTTCTTTTGGCAATGAAAATCCTTGCTACTAAGGAAAGAGAACTGAGGGTCTTTCACCAAAGAGCACAGAGCACACACTAAATGCACTGTCCTAAATAAAACCAAGCAGTCTAAATGCAAATGCACATGCATGTATTTTTTTTCAGCCTTCTTAATGTATGAATGACAAGAATAATGCTAAGTGCAAATTTGAATTATTTTCCAAAGCGACAATACTAACAAATTTCTTTTTTCAAAATGAAATGAAGATGAGCACGACGCTTTGCGATTTCAAAATGAAAATTGTTTTCGACACTTGAAAAACTACTGATTCAAATCGTATACAAGAGTAACAATGCAATTGACTATCAAGAATAATGGGATTCTCTTCTATGACTGAAAATGACACTTGCGACATGTCCAGATCAAGAAACGATAGTCTGAGTACGCTACTTCTTTGTAAAAGAGAACTAAAAATGGCGCATAATACATAAAAAACACTTACAGTTCTTTGCACAATGGAGGTGGAATGATGGAAGAGAAAGGGGTTTCCACAGAGATATACCGACCACAGACAGCAAAACTCCTGAATAGAACTGAAAAAAGCGAAGAAAAACCAAAGTTTGAAGGTAAAGTTAACCTTCCTTGACCATCGCACCTGTAACATAGGGAATCCAATATGCAGCGCACCTACTACACACGGGAAGTGTGATGCATATAGACTGCCTTGAAGGGAGGGTGCGATGGTACTAGTGCGAGACTTTTATCTAGTCTTTGATCACAATTTACAGTTCAGTTCAGGGATTTAGGCCAAGTGAGTGATGTTCAGTAAATATAAATCATAAGGGTTGATCTAAGGAGGTTAATAGAGCCACCACTTAGGGCAATTAGAGTGTTTGTAGATCGATTGTTCAATTTATAAACAAAACCTAGAGATAGACTAAAGCAGCATTGATCTACTTTGCACTTGCATAGCAAATGCAGTTCGAAGGCTTGCTAGCTTGACTTCAGGCTCCATCTGTAAGTTTATAAAACAAACAAAAATAGACTAACAAACAATATATTCGCTCCCTAGTGGAGTCGCCACTTTGTTACCGGGAATAGTGTCCACTTAGAGCTGCTATTCCCACTAAGACTGGTATCTATCTTAGAAGCAAACAAGTTAAAACTACTTTTGTTTTCCTTTATGAAAAATAGACAAGAGGGGAACAAAGGACACCAACCTTTATCTTGCGCTTGGTTCCTTGCTCGGTTCCTCTCCTTCTCGATAGATCTTTGTCGCTCCTTCTTTGTCTACACAGCTTCAGAGAGCACCTGTGGAATCAAAGCAGCATAATACTATCGAAGAACAGAGATTTATATTCATAAATAACACAGGACTAGATATGTATTAACCACACAAATGCATATAAAATCAAACATACACGAATTTGGAGGAAAACTTTAATAGCTTTATTAATATCAAGAATAGAAAGAGGATTAAAACCAATTGTTCTGACCCAACATCATCCTCCAGCAAAAAAGCCCTTCTTCACCTCAAGTAAAGCTTAGATCACCCAACACTATGATATTACACCAGAAAACCAACACCACTTCTCTACAAGATACAAAATTTCAGCCTCTGGATCTCTATGATGAGGGATCCATATATAGATGATTGTAGGGGGGTGAGTCAACTTCTAGGATTTTGATTAGTGTCCTCTCTCTGATAGTTCTTGATTCCACTTGGAGATTGATGGTCTCTTACTCATCCCTGGTCGAAATTAGAGAGGCAAGTGTCAGAGGGGAAGTTTCTGGAAGATTCCATGATCTTCCACCTCGCAAACTGTCCCTGCCATTTGTCCATTCTCACCCATCGCACCCTACAGAGGGGCCATCCAGTATGCATCACACCCTTTACACTCCAAAGGTGATATGAATCGCACCCTCTGCACTGGGCATTCAGTATGGTCCAGTTTTGGCCGTTTTTGAGCAGTTTTCTGTGGAGAACTTCTGGGAGATGATGTAATCAGCTGACCTTGTTCCTTTAGGTAGTGAAGCAACACTTTTAGGGACTTAGGAGCCCTCATTTTATGGACATTTATGATTGGGGTTGCATATGCCCAAAAATGTCTATAACAACACCCTTTGCGAAATGATCCTTTATGCCCTCCATTTGAATTCATTACCTTACCCAACCATTAAATCACCACCATAAAGTACCCCTAATCCATCCGGCATACCTTTAAAAGGGTGCTACGCATCCATGGCGATTTAAGGGATTTATTAAGTGTTAATTTAAATGATTGGATGGTGAATTGGAAAAGGGCAGTGGATGGTTAGGCCCCTACCCATAAGAATCCATCCTCCTCGTTGTTCCATGCAGAAGAGAGTGGATTGTTCATAGTTGTTAAGCAATGATGCCACCTGTTAGAAGTGAGTCGTTGTCCCTCAAGAAAGTAGAGAAAATCGTCGAATACCGCAATAGTCTTGCACTATTACAGGAATCAGGGTTTCTTCAGTTTTTACAGAGGTTTGATGGGAATGACAAGGAGGTGGCCCTGCAATTTGCCAAGAGTTTTAAGGATGGCCAAGTCAAAATTGGCCCCTTGAGGTCCAATGTCACAGAAGAATTCATTACAGAGGCCATAGGGTTAAAGAACATTGGTGAGCAAAGGTTCAAGAATCAGAAGTTAGAGAATAAGCAGTGGCACCGATTTATCATTGAGAAGAAAATGCAGGTGAATTGGAAGAACAACATCCCCCGCAGTGTCCTAGTGGATCAATGGCCAGATCTCCTTGATATTTTGTGGAAGTTTTTTCCTTGCGAGGGACACTATTTCTTCACATTTGTTTACCATTTCAGAATATTGCTACATTTTGAAGCGGGCCGACACCTCCGGTGGAAAATCAATTTCCCCACTTCTTGCTCAGGAGTTTAGAGAGGATGGCCAAGGGCATGCAAACTATACGAGAAGACCAAGCTAACCGAAAATTATACCATCATGGGTTAATCAAGATCTTGGTCAAGAAGGAATTGAAGCCAAAGGCATGACCTGGGCATCATTATTAGAGCAGTTACACAAAGAGACACCCACCAGGAAAAGGACAAAGGACCCTGCTAGTCTAAGTACGATTAGGGGTTCAATTAAAAACAACATGGGAGGTTCTTCTCACACTGGTACAAAAAGAAAGAGACCCATAGAGACAGCGGAAGAGGAAGCCCCATCTCTGATGGAGAAGGAGACCAACGCCTCCGTTGAGAAGAACCCCTCCCCTCAAACTACCTCTCTAGTGCATACAAGTGCCTCTGAAGGGCATAATTTGTCAGTCCTTGTGGATGCGATGGGCCACTCCAAAGAAACATAATTTGAACAAATTGAAGATGATGCCTTGCTGACTAATTTTATCCGGAAACCTTAAGAGAAGAAAGAAGAATCAAGTGCAAGAAAGGATTTGGTTGAAGGTTCGGATGCTGATATGGCGTAGTCCCCATTTCGATAGGGTACTAAATCCCCTGCCACAATAGTTAAAGAGAAGGAAGCACATGATACTGAATCCCCTGACACAACAATTAAAGAGAAGGAAGCACAGGGTACTGAATCCCTTGCCACAATAGTTAAAGAGAAGGAGGCACAGGGTACTGAAATTCCTCCACCCGACGAGTCAGAGACACAACTCTCTCAGCTTAGTAGTCGTATAGTCGAGCTGGAACACCAAGTTCAGGATTTAGAAGAGCTTATGGTTAAAGAGCAGGATGATAAGTAGCATAGTAAGGAAGAATTGACCGCGGAGGTCAAGAGACAGAAAAGAGAAGTCATGGTGTGGAAATATTGAACTTCACAGTGTTTTAAGTGTCTCAAGAAGGCGACAAAGAAATTGAAGATCAAAGAGAAGAAGTCCAAGATAGTGTAGGCCGACATCAATATTACAATACAGGATTGAAGTGAAGCACCCAAATTTTTGAGGTTTTTTGAAGCAGGTAAAAAGTTGTGTGAGGAAACACAACAACGTAGGGATGGGAGGATGTTAGTCCCCTAAATTTTCCCCATTCTTGTTGTTTTTCCCTTTATAAACCACAACTATTTACCTGTGTTTTACCCTTTTAACATACCCTCATCCTGCACTAGTCTAAGCATGGTGATATATTTCACATGTACTTTATTTTTCATATTTTATTTCAATTTAGCATTTAATTAATTATTCAATTCAAATTTCTTACTTTTAATGCACTTTTGTAACTTATACTTATCTCTGATAAATACTTGGTAAATAAAGTGACTTAACGTGACTGCTAATTTAAGTGCAGGATCGGGTCTTGCACTATTGCCAGCACAACGAATTTGCACAGCAAATCCAGACTTCCCTAACCACCACCACATTTTGTGCATCGTTGGCCATGAAGACCAGATCAGCCAAAGGCAACCAAAGACAAGACTAAAGTTGCAGATTGCTTGAACGGAAGCTGAAGATTTGGCCCACAACCAACAAGTTCAATTGTCTATATTTAAAAGCTGAGAGGCTAAAATCAACATTTTGTTATGTAAACGGTTGACCGGATGGCCTATACTAAGTTTAGTAGTTATGGCCTTGGGCTGACAGTCTACAAATCACAAAATGTAAATAGAATTAGGGGATTGGCAGATAAAGGAGATAACAACACTGTGTTCCAAGTGTATTGTATATTTTTGTTGTCACCCAAATCTAGGCTAGACTCTGTATTCCACGATATACTTTGCCTTTGCGAATTAATAGAAAGAAGGAGCTCTGCCTCATGCTTTTCAAATCTTATCTGTTCTTTTAAGCCATTGAGTTTGATCTGAATTACTGAGTAGCATCGTTTCTTAGAAGGGAAACGAGCTGGTTCGCTAGGGCCTAGCCAACCCAGCTCATTTACCCTATTTTTGATTTCATATTTATTTATGTGTTCTTATTGTTAAAGGGTGATTTAATTGAATTCTATTTCCATGCACATACATTCCTGCCAAAGTGTGAGCGGATCCTTCGTGTGAATTAGTTAGATTTACTTTCCTGCAATTTTCTTTCATGAAATTTATTTCAGTTGATTTTCTCCGCTTGATCCAAGCAGGAGAAATGAACATGCACCAGTGCACGTTGGTGTGATTAATCCTTTCCTGTAATTTCCTTTCATGCAATTTATTTCAGTTGATTTTCCCCACTTGGTCCAAGCAGGAGAAATGAACCTGCACCAGTGCATGTTGGCATGATTAATCCTTTCCTGTAATTTCCTTTCATGCAATTTATTTCAATTGGTTTTTCTCACCTGGTCCAAGTAGGAGAAATGAACCTGCACCAGTGCATGTTGGTGTGTTGTAGCAAGTATTTAACAACATAAACTTTGAAACGGGAACTAATATTGTTACCTGTTTTGTAGAGATAGCAAAAAATTGACCTGATTTTGAAAAGGGGCGATGCAGAACACACATATTTTTTTTAGAGCATAGTTTTTGGCACTTTAAATAACCAATACGATTAACCGTTTCGTAGGGGTGGTAAAAACATCACCCGATTTTGAAAAGTTGTATTGCAGAATACAATTCTTTTTTTTTTAGCATAGTTTTGACACTCTAAATTTTATTATGTATCAAATATAAATATTTGTTTTTAAATGTTTATGATTTTCATGCTGATTTTGAAACGTGTTGATGCAACATACCTTTTTTTTGAGGACTTATTTTTCACACTTTAAAATTTATTATGTCCGCTTCTTTTAAAAATTATGATTACTTAACGAATTTTCAAGTTGTTTTATTTCTGT
>APFE031121096.1:574747-618188 GCA_000404065.3 Pinus taeda | reverse complement strand
TAATGTTTTTTAGGGTCATGATAAAATATTTTACGTCATTATTTTGAAATGTTGAAATTTTACCATTCAAAAAAAAAAGTGTTATATCAGCGTTAACAGTTTTCGTTTTGAGGGTTTTTTTGGACAATTTTTGCACAAAAAATTGGTTTTCACCACCATTTTTAAAACATGTTGAAAATTTACCCTAGAAAAAAAAAAGTGTTATATGCTTTTCGTTTTTAGCACTGTTTTTGATGTTTTTACGAGGTTTTTTGGCCAGAGTTCCCATTTTGAGTTTATAGTTCCCATTTCAAAGTTACATTATTATTTCTAGTCTCTTCCATGCAACGTTTTTTTTTTTCGTTCTCCTAAGTAATATATATATGCAGATGGCAGGTTGATTCTTTAGTGGTTGTTTCCAATTATGGTTATTTACTTTTATTTTATATACAATTAAGATTGGAAACATCTACATGTGCAAATTATTTCTGCAATTAAGTTTCATTTGAAATAGTTAACACTTATTTTGAGAACCGATAACGAAGTGCAAGGAACTCTACTCAGTTGCAAGAACTGGTTTCTTGTCACAGGATTTGAGTGCTCAGAACCCTTGAGGTTTGAGCCCTTGCATGAAGTCAAGAATATTTGGAAAGACACAACTTATACCTCTCGCATAAATCTTCACGCTTGCACTAGTGCAAGCAGATTGCGATAAGTGTAGGACTGACTAGTGCAAGAAGAAAATATTTAAGAAAGTGGGTTTAAGGGCCCACTTTACGAGACTGCTAAAGTGTTTCTACTAAAGAGAAATATATGCATATACTTAGTGATTAAACATTGATCAGTTGGAGTGATTGTCTTCTTATTTTGATTCCTTTACACATGCATTCTTTCTTGTTCCAGCACTAGATTACTTTGATGATTCAGTTTCCTTTTACTCTTTCCAATTCGATTCTACAATTTTCCATTTAAGAAGGTAGGAATTTACATCAAAAAGGTTCATACCATCTCTGGCATTGTCTGTGCTTCGTCTCTAAGTTTACGGATCCCCTGGGTTGATAATAAGTGTTGAGGAGTTTCTTAAGTGTGATTCCTGCACCCAACACTCCCCCTCTGTAGGAGAATGTTGTGGCCTTTCAGGCCCTTGTCGCCTCCCTTTCAATGAAGCCCAACTGGAAAAAAGCCAGTCTTAATTTGTAAAGTGGGTCGAAAGTAGGCCCTCAATGGTGGTTCTTGCTAACGTTTGCCGAACCTCCCTCGAATTCATGGATCGGGCCCTCGTCAGGAAATTCACTTGAATGTGGCCATCTCCCAAATCCATGGACCAATGGATTGATAATACCTGAAAACCATTGATAAAAGTTAATATCATTTTGTATGTGTTTGGAAATGGACACTTTGTATTTGTATTCGAGTATAAAGAAGATAAATATGTTACTTTTCATAATGGACCATATTTTTTTGGGGGAAAGGGGCATGTACTTGAATAAGTGGTCATTGGAATTTTATCTAGATGATGACATCCCAAACTTTCTCCTGGTTTGGATAAAACTTTCAATGCTTCCCTTCTTATTTTGGGGCGACAATTGTTTTTGGGTTACCATGAATGGACTAGGTAAATATTTGGACAGAGCAGAACATAAGGGACACTAGTATGCCTACACAAAGATATATGTGGAAGCATATATGGAGAAGGTATTACCCATGGAAATCAAAGTCACACATGGAGAATGGAGTAATTGTTAGGTTTTTTATTATGAACAACTTCCTTTCAAATGCAGGATCTATCATGACTATGGGCATTTTGCAATGGATTGCAAGAAAGCACTCCAAAACAAGGGTGAAGAGGAAACAACAACACCATAGGAGGAATGGAAAAAAAAGGGTGGAAACAAAGGGACCACAATATGCACCAAGAAAAGTGGAGTCTTTATACACTCTAGGAGAGACATTAGCTAGGGATGAGACAGTCTTATTGTCAGTCACATATGAGATGTTAGACTGAGGTGAAGTCTGGTATTTAGGATCATAGTACGTCAAATGATTGATGGTGACGATATTTCCATTGTGAGGAAAGCACATCTTACGATGAATTACAGATACAACTTCTAACATAACATAGGTATCACTACAACCCAAAAGGATATGATAGTCTAAGGGAGCATATATGAATTCAATGTCAATAAAGATAGTCTTGTTGACAACTATGATTGGACAGTTGCGATATAAGCCAAGCGACTATGAGGGATTATCCTAAGCACGAAGAGTGATGGTAGATGGGGACAGGTCTAGGGAACCAAGTGACTTCCAAACACTAGATTCTATCACACAAGTGGAGGCACCTTCATGTATGGTACATTGTTGAACAATGGCATTTATAATGGAGAATGGTACTTGAAATGCAACAGATGAAGGTAGGGGAGGATTTTTTAACTTGTCAATAGGAAAGACAATCATATGATAGTCTTCGAGATCCATGACACCCAAAGAAGAGACTATGGATTTCCATTGGGATGAGCACATCTGGAGAACTTCCAGCATTGACATGGTAGCAGGAGACTATGCTAAGTCATCTACTATGATATAGGTATGGGTGGATATAGCAGAAGCAACGTCTCTACCTAATGGACCTTTCAGGATTTTGGGAATAACCTTGAACTTAGGCTAAGGGATCTATAAGTACCATTAGGTGATGATAAAGGATTAGTGGAAACTTTGGGTTGGGATTCAATTGCTTAATTAGCGGGTGGCTTGTCCTATTGGCATGATCGGTTCTGAAGGTTGACTTGCTCAGTATTGACCTCATCAGAATTCATCATAAGAATTTTATAATCATGGTGACTAGATGAAGGATCTGGTGGAGTGGCCTGACCTCGTGTAGCTTGGGCAACAATATATCCTTGGTGAGGAAAAGGATTGGTAAGCACTATTGGTTGAGATGAGGAAGGATGGGGAGGAGGAGCTATGGGTTGCAGTCCTTGAGAAGCAACTACTTGAGATTCCCATATTTGATGTATATGAGGTAAAATGGTACACTCATGAGTATAATGACAATATATGTTGCAACACCGACAAGGTCTGTTCGTGTGAAGACCCTTGATATGCTTGGGTTGTCTGCCCTATTCTTGGGTTGTGGGATTAGGTTGAGGACCCTAAGGTGCATTAGGTGGAGGACCCTAGTTGCCTTAATTACCTTGACATTGCTAGTTATGGTTACCCTTCCCCTTGTTCCTTTTCTTTGGGTTGGGGGGATTGGGTCCTCTCTGTTTAGCATAAAATTGACATTGTGGAGGTGTTTGTTGTTGTGGTAGAGGGGGAGTAGGCATTAGGGGCTTGTGTGCTAGTGTTGTAGGGGATGGAGCACTAGGCGGTGCATACAAATAATTGGGATAAACAGGTGGTGCAACAACTGGCCCTGGAATTTGTTGATGCAGATGGGGATATTCATATGGCATGTTGGGACTTGGATAAGAGTTGCCATGTGGAGGAATAGGGGAGGGATAACATTTTAGAGGAACTAGTCCCTCCCTAGGGTGGACCATAACTCGTCGTAGGTGGAGCATATGGTTGAGGGTGTGAAATTGTCCATCTATGTCATCCGTGACATGATATTCCCCTGATGCATTGGCAGCACTAGGCTGAGGCAGATCAGGGATGACAGTATAAACACAACCTAACTTGGTGTAGATCATATCAAATTTCAAGGCAACTTGGAGCGCATCTTCCTAAGTCTGGGGGAAGTGTGATGTGACATAATTAGCAATGGGGGGGAAATGATCTAAGGAACCAATCCATATATATGCGGTCTTCGAATTCAGGAGCTCTATAGATTCTACTCCTCTACATCATTCCTTAACATGGACAGATAGGTGAGTGGAAAATTTTTGATAGAAATAACTCAATAGTTTGGTACCAATGTCATAATGGAGAGGTAACTGGAAATAGTTAAGAAAATATTTGGCCAGATTCACAAAAGTGGAATGATTGGATATGGGTTGATCAACATACCACTTAGCAGTAGCTCCAATAAGAGTGCGTTGGAATAGACAAAGATGGATGGAGTCTTCAGTGATAGAATTAGATGAACACCACATATAGAATGAGGAAACATTATTTATGGGATATTCTCCAAGATTACCTTCAAAATTTGGGATTTCTAAAGGGAGTTTAGTAGGCATAGATAGGAAATTGGGATCATGGAGGAGAGGATCATTGATGAGCTGGCTGAAATTAGGGAGACTCAAGCTGGCCATAAAAGGAAGCAATGGAGGAGGAGTGACCACACATGTGAGGGTTTTGCTCATGGGGTTATTGCGGTTGGTATATGGGTTACTACATTGGTTTCTCGTAGCCATGTTAGTGCCTGACATGGTGGTGGTATGGGATTGAGAAGATGCAAAATCAAAGGAAGAAATGGATGAATATGTAGAATCAAAATAAAAATGATGACTCAATGGAGGAATGGGAGGATGTACTCTATGTCAAGACAATACTGACTCTAAGGACTAAAAAGTGATGATAGGAATAAAAGAGAAAAAAACAACAAGCAAATGCCTAGTGCAGTGGTGCCAAGTGTAAACTAATTATATTTATGATGTTACTTTAATACAAGAAAACACATCCTATCAAAGAAAAAGAACTCTAGCCTATAGGTAGTCTAAATCCACAAAAAATGCTAGATCTACTATTTTATATGGCCTTCCAAAGAACATCTTACTTGATAGAATCTCATCGTCACAGGTAGAGTTGTCCAGAGAAAGGTGGGATAGAGAACCAACTTCTTCCCGTAGACAGTCCTATAAGGTGATTTCCTAAGATCTTTCACTACATCTAACTTCATCCCATGGGGTTGGTCAAGTCTTGAGCTTCTTGGTAGTCATCCTACACACGAGATTCCCTACGATGGGTTGGGTAGCCTGGAGGAGAACCGCTTACACGATGACCTAGCATAACCCCTTTTGAATGGGGTTTTTGACGCACTCTAACTTTGGACTGTGGGATGGTGAAGGATTTTAAGCTCTGTAATATGTCAACTTCTATGTCTCAATGAAAGAAATTGATATGTTTTATTGGAAGCATATCCCACTAATCCTACACCTACACTACAAAGATTGTTTGGCCCTAGTGCACAAGTGGGCTTAATCTATGTCTGTTTAGTTATTAAGATGTAGTGTTTCAAGTATTGGCTTGGCATGTTAACCAAACTCACGCTCACTTAGGGTGTGAGTGTGTGGAAATAATATGTCAAGTGGATGAGTTAATTGAGCATGTTTTATGATGCCATGTGCCACTGAAAATAAAGTGCTGAAATACTATAAATAAATCTAAAAATGATAGAAAATAAATAGCCAATAAAGCACACAAAACCCCACCCACAAAGGCCATCAAGCACCCAAGAAAGAGAGGGAAAAACAAGTTATTCAAAGAAACATAAAATTCTTAAAACACCTAATGTCAAAGGGACTGAGATGTAGAGGCACTAATATATGGTAAATGGTTCAGACAAACAACACAAATTAGATGTGAAAAATGTTGCAAAGGATAGGTGTGAAGCTCTAAAATCTAGGATGCTCAGGGGGATCCTAAGGGGGAAAGGAAAAAGCCAAACTCTAAAGGTAGAAAGGGTAAAAGAGACCTATCCAAAAGTACTAAAAAGTAATGGATCAGACCCTGAAAATGAGTGGCTAAAAATGTTGAAACCATAGACTCCTCACTTAGACAATCTCTTCCTAACAATGTCGAGGTGTACTCTAAACCCTAGGAGGGCTTTTCCTTCCTCATATAGAAAAATTAAGTGTGTCTAGGCCTAGGGGAGACTGAAAATAGAGGTGAAGTACCCTACCTAGTGTGCAGAGAACACTATCGGCAATTCTGAAAATTTTCTAGAAAAATTCCAAAACGCAGGTACTAACCTGGGACAGTGGAAAACACAATTTTTGGGCCAAACGGTGTGCTTTGGAATGCAGATCAGGGGCTCAAAAGTGTGTTTTTCTCCTGAGAGTATCGATGGATAGATATCATACATATTTTGTTGTCTCTTGCTTGGTTGGTACCTGTGGCTTACAGAAAAAACCAGAAAACCACCAGAATCTAAAAATCTGACAAAAAAGGAAATACTATTATAAATAAAAAATTGAGAGGCTAAAAATAGTTGTAGAAAATGCCAAAATTTACTGTAACTTCAATCACCCAAGAAAAATGTTATTACACTAGTGGAGTTTCCATTTGTTGATGACCGTGTAACTAAATCCCTAAGGGAGTCACCATTTGTTAGTGTGAAATTTCTTGGTAGGTGTACCAAAAATACTTCACTTATGTCACTAGGTGACAAGTGACCCTAGCAACAATTTGTGGTTGATTATGATTCAGATCTACAATAAAAAATGGAAAAACATGTAACAAAAACATATATGATCCAGAACAGAAAAAAACAATAAAGATATCCAATGCAATAACCCAAATGGAAAGAATTTAATTGAATAAATTCTTTATTGATAGCACCTGGTGGAGGAGATCTACAAAGATGGTTTACAAATCCCCCTCTATGGGATGGGTCCTTTGATGCCCTTGATGTTTCAAAAATCGATATTCTCTCTCAATATGTGAAAAAGCCAAACAATGTGAAGAACGCAAATGAGAGCTCAAAAGAAAAGAGACGATAATGGTGACAATGATAATGATCATGGTGAAGAATGAATGGAAATCCTCCTATTTATAACAAAGTTTTGAGTTAGTCACGAAAATGGAGAATAATAAAATAATATTGATGAAATCAAGATCTAACTGTTAGGAATACTTTATTATATTTTTCGTAGAAAGAAAATATATTTAAAATGGTCAAAAATCTTTATTTAGAAATCATTAACAAATAAAATGATTTATTAAAATTTTCGCAAGGATTAAGAATGCTATGAAATTGAAATAATTATTAAATATTGATTTAGCAATTATTATTTTTTTTCTCGGTAAAAGACTAAACTATTGTATTATGTACAGGAGTCAAAAAATACATCATGGTGAAACAAGAGAGAATCAGGCTCTAGGTATGTCACCCGAGAGCAATTGAGGCATCCAAAAAACTAGCCCACACAGGGGTGCTAGACACAAGAGCTAGACTTCCATAAGAGCACACCCACGCAGGGGCACCAACCATTTCATCCCTCGTAGGGGAGACTGACCTTACCCCAATCATTGACACAAAATACAAGAATAGAGACATTGAACCAGGGCACGAAAGAGACCAGAAGCATTGTTACTATAACTGAGTCAAAAAACAAACAGCAGAAGACACCAAAATACCAAACAAAAATCCATAGGAACCTTGTGCGCGGGCGTCATCAATCGTCCATTTGCACTTCCTCTACCTGGCACCAACCATAGGCTTCTCTTTCAGCAGCGGTGGGAAAGGTGTCTTCCTCCCTGCCAGTTCTCGCCCTCTGTTCCTGCTTGTGTTGCTCTGCGTTTTCTGGATCTGAGGCCTCACCTTTAACCTTCTTCTCCTTATCAGCTTCAGGGGCCTATGCTTCATGCTTCTGAATGTTAGTCGTCCTCTGCCCCTGTTCATCCAAGGCATCCTCCTCTTCCCGGGCATTTTCGATGAACAAGACTGAGACATGCATGCTGATCCGCAGATTGTTCATGGCACTGCTGAAATTGAAGATAGTCGAGCCAAAGGAAGGCAAGTCATTCGAGCTCGAAGCCCCTGCATCCATGAATTGGCTGGAATGGAAGGGGTTAGCGCCAGTGGAGCGAGCAATGTTGCTGTGGCAGCAATGGACAACATTGTCCACTTCATGACTGCGCGAGATTCCCCCTCTGGAAGTGCCTCGATGGCTAAGTAGATGTTGTCGAGGTCTCACCATTCTCGCAGGAGGCAAGGGAAAGAAATTCCAACAGACCACGGGGTAATCCAAACCCCCTGCAACCAAAGCCGACTAAGGGATGAACCAAACAGATGGAGAATATATCTCGACAGAGACGGAGAGGCCAGGAAACTACATTACCACTAACATTCTTTGTTCATATACTGTGATATCCCTTATGACTTCACCGACCCTGCATTGGAGCTCACCCTCCATAACTGCTGCTGTCGCCTGAGCCGAATTACCTCGCGGAGCATTAACTAACCCCTGCCATTCCACCTTATACCATCTGCGATCGATAGCTGTATTGTCTTCGGCTGCCACGTGATGGCCATTGGCTGGCATGTGGCCATCCCCCTTCGCCTGTCCCATCTCAGTTAGCACCCGCATCCGGGGGATGTAGCAATTATTTCAATAATAGAAACAAGGAATAATAAATCAGGAGTGATTTATTTAATTATTCATAGGGGATTTAGTCAAATGTGACAAGGAATAATTATTGAAACAATGATTTAATAATTATTCCTAGAGAAAAATTAATAAATAATGATTTATCTAATTATTCTCATGAGTTTCTTTTTATTTTAATCAGAAAATAATTTAATAAAAGTGGTTTACTAAATTATTTTCCACAATGGAAGTGATTTTAGTATCGTCAAAATTAATCCTACATGGTGTATTTCAATCCACCTAGTTAGAAATGGCTAGGTGATTATTTTTTGGTGATAACATAGGTCACCATAGTTGGACACACATTCACCACAATGAAAGTCATTTTTTACTATAAGATATATGAGTGAATTCTACCATTAGTTCTAAAAAGGTGGTGAATGGCTCCATTAAAGCAAGGGAAACATAGTTCCTTCAAAACATAAAATGTTATGAGTTAATGCTAGCCTCAAGGTTAGCATTAACCACAATCATTACCCTCATCATGTTGAGTACATAAACTTAATTTTTTTTAAGGGAAATATACATTGGGAAAAATGAAGGCAACAATAAGCCATTCATTTTTTATTGTCCATTCAAGTGACATTGAAAAATAATTTGCCTAAATTTAAATACAATAATAAATAATAAATAAAAATAAAATAAAATTAACTAACTTTACTATGGAAATCACACACATATCAATCACTATAGCCTACTTTTAAAATGTCATTATGTCTCATAGTTAAAAATGAAACAAAATATTTGTATCTTATTTTACACCACACCACAACCCCCCAAAAAAAAAAAAAAAAAACAACCCTCAAGTACATTAACACAATCATTACCTCATCGTCGAGTACATTAACTTAATTTTTTTTTAAAGAGAAATGAAGACTACAAAACTAAATTTTTATTGTCCATATGATATAATAAAATAAAACAGTAAAATAATAAAAAAATAATTAAAACTAGTTACTATGGAAATCACACATGATATCATCAACTATAACTACTTTTAAAAATGAATTAATGTCCTTATAATTTAAAAATAATATTATTTTTCACTACAAATTCCTCGTATTATATCATATATAACCCCCCCCCCACCCCCCTAAAAAAAACCACATTTCTTGACTTTAAAATACAGGAGATAAAAGCAAACTTACTAACAATTTTTTTATAATAATTTATTGTAACCCCATTACTGTTGTCTCACTCTTCTTTTTTTCAATCATATTTAAATTGTAATTTTGTTATGTTGTTTCCTTTGATGTAACATATGGAATAATAAAAGAATTAAATATTACAAACAAATCTAAAAAATGCACATATGAATATTTTTCCATGCTTATAAAGATTTTTTTTTATTAATTCTAAAGTGTATAAGGTTAGTAATTTAATCTAATGTACATATTAATCCATTTTGTCGGAAAGTAAATCAAATGTAATTATCAAATTCATCATAAGTCACTTAAATGAAAACTATTTTTTTAATTATAAGTAATGTAATACAATCATTGGATATCTAGAAGAAATGAATCAACTTATAAGGTTTATATTTACATCCTAAAAAATAATTACTTATTTTGATTTTCCTCTCCTCTACAAAGGATAAGTAATATTTTATTATACAATTCATTTTTATCATATCTCAAACTGTTTAATAAAACTCAAGTTGAATACATTTTAATAATTGTTGGATAAATTATTGGGTAAAGCATGAGCTCTAGAACCCTCTAAGAAACACTTGGAAAGAGCCAACCACAATTCAAATATGGTTGGCCTGGAGGGGGCTTCTCCCCATCTATAGCATGATGTTGTGGCCTTTCAAGCCCTTGTTGCCTCCCTTTCAATGAAGCCCAACTCAAAATAATCCTAGGCTTAATTTGTAAAGTGGGTGAAAAATATGACCTCGATGGTGCTTCCTTCTAGCTTTTGGTGGACCTCCCTCGAATTCATGGATCGAGCCCTAGTTAGGAAATTCACTCGAATGTGGCCATCTCCCAAATCCATGGACCAATGGAATGAAAATACATGGAAACCATTGATAAAAGGTAATATCATTTTGTATGTATTTGGAAATGGATACTTTGTGTTTTTATTCGAGTACAAAGAAGATAAAGATGTTATTTTTCATAATGGACCATATTTTTTTGGGGGAAAGTGGTATGTACTTGAATAAGTTTTCATTGGAATTTTATCTAGATTATGACATCCCAAACTATGTCCTAGTTTGGATAAAACTTCAAATGCGTCCCTTCTTATGTTGGAGCGACAATTGTTTCTGGATGACTAAGAATGGACTAGGTAAATATTTGGACATAGCAGAACACAAGGGACACTATTATGCCTAAAAAAGGACATATGTGTAAGTATATATGGAGAAGGTATGACCATTGGAAATCAACTTCACAAGGATAATTGAGTCATTGCTAGGTTTTGTATTATGAACAACTTCCCTTCAAATGGAGGATCTATCATGACTATGGCCATTTTTCAAGGGATTGCAAGAATTCACATCTAAACAAGGGTGAAGAGGAAACAACAACTCCATAGGAGAAGTGAAAAAAAAGAGTGGTAAGAAAGGGAAAATGGTAGAAAACAAAAACCAACTAGAACAAGGAAATAATGTAGCCACAACCTCGTCAAACCCCTTCAAGGTTTGCAATCACAAGGAGAAATTGAATAAGAAGAAATAATACAAAATAAGAAGAAAGGATCCCCCGAGGAGGAAGTCTTAAACATATAGGAGGAAGGGGAAATCAAAGAGAAAGAGAGAGTGGAAGAAGAGGAGAAGGGGGGCATGATACAATATTAAATTTGATGTAGGAAGAAGGTAATAACCCATTACTTCAAGAAACAATTCAGATCTCTTATATGAAACGAAGAAATAAGAAAAATTGCTCAGTTAGGAAGTAGAAGGAGAAAGTGAGGGGCACTAAAATATATTATAAAGGAATAAATAAAGTGAAACAATAAAAGCAAATGGCAAACATTCAAAGAAAATGGATAGAAATCTAGAGATGAAGAAAAACAAAAAAACTCATAAATCAACCTCAAATTAATGAAATTTTAAATCCAACAACAACAAATGAACATGAATGTGTAATAGAAGAAGGATGTAAGTAATAAAAATGATCTAGGAGGATCCAAAGAGGCTTAAAATTTTAAGTCCTCAACTCTCAACAAAACCAACACCAAGTCATAGATATCGTTGAGACAATTCCATTGACGTGAATAACACCTTAATCCAATTTTGTATGAAAACATTATGCTCATCCTAAATTTGACACCAATAGTAAAAAAATTGCAGGTTGGACCCATCGGGTGCCACATGGAAATCCAACAAGCTACCACATTACAACCCAGTTAGAAGTTACCATCAACAAATGTGGACACTGTTATGAAACCAGCTCACAAAAAGATAGAAAAGATAGATTACCGACTTAAAAATCAACCTCTTCAAGGGGGAAACCTCCTTTACATTACACAAATGAACAATTCTTGGATGATACAAATGACAAGACCTCCTTCCTATATATAGGATTCTAAGGGGTCATAATATAATTAGATCCGAGATAACAATAATAATATAAGGGCACAACAATAACTATAGTGGGCTTCTATGGGCATAATAATAACAATATGGGGCCTACTTGGTCACAAAAATATAATAAGGGGGTTGCACTAATAACAATAAGGTGTTACACTATCAGTATAGGGACCTAACATGTCCGTCTCCTTCAAAAAGTGCTTTCTTCAACTCTTGAGTAGTTTTGGATACTTCTGTATAAAATTCTTGTCCTCCCATGTGGAATCTTCAGCGGGTAAGTTCTTCCACTTAATAAGATACTCTAAAATCGATCGATTTTGTAGTTGTCAAGTTCTTGTTTCCATGATTTCTTCCCATTCAAATATGATTTTTCCTTCCTCATCAAATTCTGGAAATATTTTTTGAACTGGGATATTCTTACCTATAACCTTCTTTAAGCATGAAACATGGAAAACTGGGTGCACTCGGGAAGATACAAGAATCTCCAATTTGTATGCCATAGTACCAATCTTTTATAACACCTTTTACGAATCATAATACTTTGGTGATAATTTATTATGCTTCTTAGCTTGCTTGAGGGACATTTATTTGTATGGTTGTAGTCATAGAAATACCTGGTCACCTACATCAAAACTTCCTTTTTTGTGATGTTGATCTTCCTGTTGTTTCATTCTATTTTCTGCCAAAGTGAGGTTATCCTTTAAGAGTTTGAGAACATTTTGTTGATGCTCGATGTGAACATCCACTGCTTGAACCTTAGAAATTTCTTTTAAAGATGATGTGATGGATGGTGGATGATATCCATAAAGTGCCATAAATGGGGTCATTTTTGCTGCAGTATGGAAGGAAGTGTTATACCACCATTCAACCAGAGGTAACCACTTGAACCATTTTGTCTATTTATCATATACAAAGCAATGAAGGTATCCTTCCAAACATTTGTTCACTATCTCAGTTCGCCCATCAAATTGAGAATGATAAGATGAGCTATGTGCTAACTGAGTACCCAAATATTCCACCTCTTATACTCCAAAGGAACATTTGGATCTTTTTGCATATAATTGTTTCTCCTCCAATATTTTGAGCACCCTATCAACATGTTGAACATGATACTTCCAAGACTTTTTGTATATTAGTATATCACCAAAAAAGACTAACACAAATTTTCTAAGGAAGGGTTTGAAAATGGAATTCATTAAACCTTGAAATGTAGAAGGTGCATTAGTAAGGCCAAAAGGCATGTGTTCGCTTATGGGGGCCTGACCCAGGTTCGGATTTATTTAGCCAAACAAATCCCTACACTACTAGCCCTTTTAGCATCAGCCCGCGGAGCGCGGACTGAAGTCTCACCCAAAGCAATATGCGGGGATACTGGAACCATGTTTCTACACGCTCGAGATGTTTGTGATGTTGGTTTAGTCCAACTATGCTTGTCTTCATGCCGGTCACTTTGTGCACTATTCCAACCTTCATTACCTTTTCGATCTATTACAATCGTCTTTCCCGTAGCCCTAACTAAGGACTGAGATGCTTTCACACTTCTTATGGCAGCAAATTGTACTATTTCCTCAAACTACACCACATATATTACTTATCTTCTTAACAGATATTAGTTAACTTTGAGTAAATAGATAATCTATATTGCATTCACTTAATCAATACAATTATACACATTCGCACATCATATAAGTATTAGAAGTGAATTTCATACCCAAGATAACAGATGCATAAAATAGTAAATAAATACACATAAATGATATAAAACTTCTCTTTATTAATACTTCCAATTGTTACAGACTCAACTCGCCCTGCGCACTCAGCTGCAGGGGTCTATGCACTCAACTGTGGACTACTAGGCCTTTGCGCACTCAGCTGTAGAGCCTTCTCCTACTCTATGACCCAAAAATAGACTTTATACTTTAGATCTACCACACACACATCATATGTTCTTAATTTTCCATTATCCTCTTGCCATCAAACTACTTAGAGCCTCGCTCTATTTATACAATCACATGGTCCGCAGACCATGGGTAGATCTCTACAACCAACATTACAATAACAAAATTAAGGGTGACCAACCCTATGACTCTTTAACAAACTACATGCTCTGTGCCCACAAAATGCGGAGTCTTTACATTGGAATTACAACTTTTGACCAAAATCTGGGCTCTAAGCCCCAAAACTTCCCTTGGGGGATCCTGCACCCAGCAAGCCCCCACCACAAACATCGTGAATCACCCTTGAGTCATTTTGTCGGTGCGGAGATCTTTGCATGAAGACCTCCCAACTCTGACTGGATCGCTACAAGTTTAGTAACGCACTCAGCAATTGTCTGCTATACTTCCTCTATGCATTGTTCAATGACCATTGTGGCTGAACTGCTACCCTTAATCCTCTCCTGTGTTGCTTGTAGCTATGTGAGCTTTACCTCAATGGAGGTTGTAATGGTATAAGCCTCATTGACCCATGGCTGTAGGCATGCCTTCAAAATTGCTTCCTTATGCCAAGCAACATCCACCTGCTACTTGAGCACTTTAGCTTGCTGCATCCTCATGAGCCTCTATGTAAGGGCAACCGGCTATGCAAACCCTTTTACTTAGTCGTATCTCTGTTGTAGCTTGCCCACCTCTGTCTCTAGGTGCTCTATGTTTGGGTTCTCTTGTAAGGTGGTGAGGACTTTGAATGACTACTTGAACAACATCGTGCAGTATGTCACCGCATTGTTAACCACCACCATTTTTGTTGTGATCGCAGTGGTGCGTTGTTCCTTAACCTCTGGTAGAGTTAAAGGTTGTGCCTTTAACTGTAGTTCTTTTACTTGAAGATTTAGCTCCAGCTGAACCCTGGCCATTTCCTCTCTTGTGTCACGCACCCCTATTGTCAACTTATGTATGCGCGCCTCCACCGATTCCTTTACTGGGATGGCCAAATTTGGGACCATCTGGTAGTCTTCCTCCACCACCTTCACTATCTGTCTATTTTGTGCCCCTACCGCATTGCACTATAGGCTCAACTACTCAATGTTGATGTGCTGCTCACTCATTACTTGTATCACGCGGCTCTCCCTGGCCCAAAGCTCTATAGTGACTCCATCCTGTAAAGTATAGAGCATCTCCCGAGGGAGCACAACCATGTTTAACCTGATCCCTTTTAACCCGCTAACCATATGCCTATCAAACTCATTTTCAGTAACAAGTGATCCATTTGGCAGCACTATTTTTTTGGTCATCTAGGCGTGCAACATTTCCTAAGCCATGGACGTGCCTACTACGAGGCTGGTTGACACAGTGCCAGCCTATGGAGTGCACACCTGCAACTCTTGTATTTCCATCCAGAGAGCCCCCGACACCATCTGTTGTTTCTCCTCAAACTTCTGAAGGGCCTCTGTAGTGACTTCCTTCACCATCTTGCCAATATCATGTAGATCCCCCTCAATGAGGGTGATTGGGTTGGATGAAGTCTTTTAGGCCTTCATCTTCTTTCGCGACCCTACCTGCTCTCTTAGGTGTGGACATTTTAGCTAGGTGGTCATTGTCTGTATTGGTCTTTCACTCAGGTGAAGGTGACTTCTATCCTTTTTTCTCTTCTTCTGCTACCTTCTGCTACTCCTTTGCCAAATTTGAATCATTTCACGCCTCCTTGGCCTTAGCCGCTGCTTCGTCCTTCCTACGTTTTCTTGCCAACTGTGTCATCCATAGTTTCGCCTCTTCCTTCTTCTATTGTGCAGTGGACTTCTCTGCTTCCACCATGGAGCCAGCTAGAGCATGCCACTTCAGTGGCCAAGACTCAAGGACCGCAAAAATTACATCATCGGTTGCCAAATAAGGTAGCTCATGCCACGTCTTTGTCAGGTCCTTCTGCGCCCTAATGAAGACATGCTGGAAGTCTTCTTTGAACTCCACGAAGCTCTGTAAACTGTTGTAGGCTGTGGTTGATAACCACGGCTTATGATTAATCCCCATCATGATGTTCATCTCCATGAGCACCCATAATATTTTGCTTTCCCTTATGCTTTTTGCATCCCTGGTTGACCATAGCAAAGCATACTTCACTGCCTCTAGAAGGTCGTGCATGATCATTAGGAACTGGCTATCTTTGGGAAATTCCCATGCCACCAGTACTATTGACAACATAAGGCATGCATAGTGAAAGCTTTTTCCCTACTTTTGTGCCTCGCGACAGTTCTCAAGGAACTCACTGCATAGATAGTTTTCTTAGTTAAATTGGACACCTTCTACACGTTGCGCTGCTAGTGCAACCACTAGCGCGAGCACCTCATTTGCATGGAATTTCTGCATCACCATCCCTGCCAATATCTACATCACAACCTTGACTGCAGGGTTGTTGATGTTGGAAATGGCATACCCTCACTTCTTCTTTTCTAGTTTAAATTCCTTCTTCATGGCCTCCGCGATGGCCAAATCATCAATCTTTCCCTCTAAGATGTTTGCTGGGTCCTTGCACAAGGGAGCCGAGTAATCCTATGAATCAAATGGTCTGTGAAGGGGATGGGCTCCTCTAGACACAAGCACCCATCATGCACCAAGCAGAGTAGCTGCCTGATGACAAATATGGTCATTGGGGCACGATTGTAATGCAACACCCAGAGCAAGTTTAGTAACCCTACTTTCTCTACACCTCACAGTTATTTACACGGCTCCAACTATATAATTCCAGCTGATGCATCTATCTTCTAGTGCATTAGCTATGCGGTCACAAGATGCGGGAACTTCTCATGGTCTGCGAGGTACCAATCTTCAAATTTCAGCACGAGCACCCATCCCAAGTGCTCTCCTTCAAAAATAATTTCGTCAGGGAGTAGCGGAGTCAACAGAGAACTCTTGCTCTCATCTATATCCTTGGGCACCTTGGCTTTACCCTTTCGTGGAGGAACATATGTAGGTAACCTGGTGGGAGGGTCCATACCCTAGGTTTCGACCTCCAGCTCTACATCCTCCTCCTCAACCAGGATTTCTTCGAGCTCTTCTTCCTCATCGACCTCCAAATCAATAACCTTCCCCTTTTCTTCCATGGTGAGCTTAGTACTCAATGGATTTCTAGGTGATATGCACACCGGTACCATGGCTTGCTTGTCTTTCTTGTGTCTTAGCATGCGCAGTGATTTAGGGATTTCAGCAACTATCTTGGCACTCTCAAGTTCAAAATCACCATGATCTTCACGCGGTCTACCATCATCCCTTGTTTATAAACCACATGCCCCAATAGGTTCCCAAAAGGAACGAGGAATAGGCACTTCTTGAGGTTGAGCGTGATTTGGTTTCTTCAGTAGGTATCCAACATCGAGCACAAGTTCACTACATGGCACTTAACTAGCCCAAATACAATCCATTCATAAAAATAGACCTCCAAGAACTTATGAATATATTCCCTGAATGTCGCAACAACCCCACAATGAAACCATTTATTGGCTTATGGGGGCCTGACCAAAGTTCAAAGTTATTTAACGAAACAAATCCCTACACTGCTGGCCCTTTCAGCATCAGCCCATAGAGCGCAGACTGAAGTCTCACCCAAAGCAGTATGGGGGGATGCTAGAACCCAGTTTCTACACCCTTGAGATGTCTGTGATGTTAGTTTAGTCCAACTATGTTTGTCGTCACGTAGGTCTCTTCGTGCACTGTTCCAACCTTCAATCCATTCGTGATCGTTTATGATTGTCTTTTGCACAACCCTAACCAAGGGCTAAGAGGCTTTCGTGCTGCTTATGGCAGCAAACTACATTATTTCCCCAAACTACACCATGTATCTTACTTATCTTCTTAACTGATCTTAGTTAACTTTGTGTAAGCAGATATTCACACATCATATAAGTATTCGAAGTGAATTTCATACCCAAGATAACAGATGCATAAAAAAATAAATAAATACATAGAAATGATAGGAAACTTCTCTTTATTAATAATTCCAACTATTATAGAGTCAACTCACCCTACGCACTTAGCTGCAGGGTCTGTGCACTCAGCTGCAAACTACTAAGCCTCTGTGCACTCAACTATAGAGCCTTCTCCTACTCTACGACCCAAAAATAGACTTTACACTTCAGATCTATCATGCACACATCATATGTTCTTCATTTTACATTACCCTCTTGCCATCAAACTACTTAGAGCCTCACTCTATTTATACAATCACATGGTCCATGGACCATGGGTAGATCTCTACAGCTGACATTACAATAAAAAAATTAAGGGTGGACAACCCGATGACTCTTTAACAAACTACCCTCTCTGCACCCACAAAATGTGTTGTCTTTACATTGGAATTACAATTTTTGACCAAAATCTGGGCTCTAAGTCCCAAAACTTCCCTTGGGGGATCCTGCACCCAACAGCATGACCAAAAATTCATAATGACCCTCATGAGTTCTAAATGTTTTTTTTGGAATTTCTTCAGTCTTCATTATGATTTGATGATATCCTGAACAAAGATCTGACTTGGTAAAGTAAATTGCTCCATGTAATTCATCCAACAATTCATCAATGACAGGAATGGGAAATTTATCTTTAATAGTAAGCTTGTTGAGATCCCTATAATCTGGACACATGCACCATGATCCATCCTTCTTGAGTCCCAATATCACGAGAGTAGAGAAATAACATTGACTAGGTTGAATTATACTAACCTCTAGAATTTCTACAACCATACATTCAATTTTCCTCTTTTGGGCATATGGATAGCTGTAAGGCTTGATGTTTGGGGGAACAATTCTTGGAATCAAATGAATGGAATGATCATGATCATGAATAGATGGGAGACCTTTGGTAGTCTCAAATACCTTGGAATTATTGTCCAAAACATTTTTGAGATCTCGAGAAATAGATGATTTCGATGTTGGAACCTCTAGTGAACATAATTGTGAAATTACGCCCCATTGTTCTTTCTTTAGAAGCCTTTTCATGGTGTTAGATCTGATTATCTTTCCCAATTTCCTTGCGATACCCCTTAATTCAACTTCCTTTCCTTCCCAAAAAAATTTCAATAAAAGTTCTTGAAAATTAAAAGCTATTGTACCCAAAGATTGTAGCCTTTGGATTCGTAGTACAACCTCTGCACCACCCATTGGAATGGAAAGCATTGGACAATTTAGGACATATTCTCCCATGGATAGCTTTATATTATGCACTTTCCAGAGAAATTAATAGTTCCTCCATTTGCAACCATTACTTGACACTTTGGTGCTAGATATAGGAAGCAATTCAATTCCTTGGCTATCTTACAATGAATAAAATTATGGGTACTACTCGAATCAATAAACACTAGTACATTTTTCTTCTTGATATGCCCTTCTTTCTTGAGAGTTTGAGGAGTGTTAATTCATATCAATGCATTACAAGATATTGCTAGATTCATTTCTTCTTTCTCTGGGATTGGTTCCTGGTGTATATCCTCTTCTTTTGATGTTTCTTGTTCCTTTTCTTGCTTCATTTCCCTATCTATGTAAATTAATTTATTTTCAACACACTTATGACCTTTAGTGCATTTTCTATCACAATTGTAACAAAGATATTTTTCTATTTTTTTCTTCCAATTGTTTTGGTGTCAATCTTGTAAGTGGTGAAAGGCTAGGAGCAACAAAAGTTCTGTCTTTATAGTTACGAGTGGCAGGCTTCCTTGTTGCCATAATTTTGCTTTTTTTTTTCTTGCCAACCTGTATGCCTTCTCCAATGAATCAGGTTCCTAGAAGCGAACCTCATGTTGGATGTTATCACTTAAATTCCATATGAAGGCTTCAATCCTATGCTTCTTTGGAATATCATTTGCCCTTATATTCAATTTTTGGAAGTCCTCAATGTTCTCTACCATTGAACCTTTTTGTTTGAGATTTATCAATTGGCTAAAGAAGGTGTTTCTCTTTGTATCCTCATAATGTGCTATCATTTCCTCCATGAAAATTGACCAGGTGATAAGTTGTTTATGAGAACAAATTCCTCTATACCATACAAACTGATTCCGTTCTAAATATAAATATGCAATACGTACATTTTGTGTGTTTTGCACATTATGTAGATCAAAATATTTCCCCAACTGTAGTATCCATGTTACGAGATCCTTGCCATCAAAATTCCTCATATCTATCTTTTGAATATGTTGGATATTCAATCCAACGTTAGATTCTATAAAATCATGATTAACATTACTTTTGTTCTCATCATGAGTTTCCTCCACTAACTTTTCTCCATTAAGAGGCCTTTCTTGTAGCAGATTTGTCCCACCTTCCTTCAAACCTTCCATGTCTTTCTTCAAATATTCCATGCCTTTCTTCCAATATGCTTCCATACCATCGATATAAAATTCCATGGCATAGATAAAAATATATATATCTTAGCTTCAATCGCAATCATCCATCCAATTTTGATTACTAGGTGTTTCTATTTTCTTGACTAGAGTCATTCATTTTCTTGTTTTTAGGATCTCGATCTTGAATCTATTGTATCTCTTACAGTTTGGATCGGAAGTGTTTGGAATTGTGACCTATGGTAGCCCTTCGTATTCTCCTTCCAATACCAAAAATCTGATTGAAATTGGATTCTCCAAGAAAGAGTTATGCCCAATCTCCCAAGATGACCTGATTATATACTTTTTTAGTAGAGCGAACTTGTACAAAGTCTCATGTGTCACTGTTTTGAACTTCAAAACTGAAAATGATACATATAGAAGTAAATTATGTCCTCTTTTTGTAATTGCTTACGAAATTTAAATATGATGCTCAGAGAGCAAGTAATTATGATTTTCGCAAGGTCACCTGTTTGGGATGTAATCTGGGAGCCTGCAAAAACCCTAAATGTCTTAGACCATATATCCAAAATTATGGTCAAACAAGATCTGAAATTTAAGTCTGAGCCTCACCAAGGTTTTAGCTCAATTGGGCTTTAATTTCAGAGACTGAACCTTTGTAGAAACAAAATTATAGTGAAAATTCCACAATGATCTGTTTGAGATGGAATTTTAGAGCTTGCAAAAACACTAACTTCCTCATATCATATCTCTGTAAATATAGTGATACAAGATCTGAAATTTGTACCCAAGGTTAAGAATGTTGAGAATGCAACAAGATGATGCACCTTAGTGAAAAGAAGTCACCTTCACTAAGTGGGCCCGTTGGGCAAGTTTTGGCGCAAAGTCTATTTTTAGACATATGGATCATGGTCTATGACTTGCAGGATGTTGTTTATGGATGATTGATCATGTTGGTAAAAATAGATGGACTTCTATTTTTAGACAACAACGGAGGTACTGTCAGTCTAAATATAGAACAGTCGAATATTATTAGCCCTTAATAATATTTGGACTATAAACATTATCTTATTCTCTTGGAGCACTTCAGTTTGAGCTACAGATGTGGCACATGCAACTTCAAGAAGGAAATGCGTGGTTCCTATGGGTTAACTTGAGCTATTTCATGGAGGAATTCAGTTAGGACTTCAGTGATTGAGTTCTGTGGAGTTGGATCAGGAGTTGATGGAGTTGTGTTCAGTTTGACTTAGTTGAACTAGTTGTAGTTAGTCTAACTGAAAAATACACTAGTGATGAGTGGTGTGAATTAATTATTAATTAATTCACTAATTATTAATTCATAAATCAACTAAAGAATACATCAGTTAACTCAGTGCATGAACAGTTCGGTGGAGACAAGTGTTAGAGGTAAGTGAAAGGGCAAGACAACTTTCAGTTGTGACTATAGTTGTGCATGTGATTTGCACAATCAGTGGGATTGAGTTGCGAATGAGGATTGCGTAGTGTTACACAAGGGAAACACGTGAATGGATCAACCATTCTTATTATTCTCTATGCAAGATTGTGCAGTGGAGGCAGGCAAGCAGTGGAGGTGATTTGAGCTAGCGATTGTTCCAGATCTATGTTGTATTGTGTGTAGCAGTGGATCTAGTATTGTACTGTGTACTGTTACATGATCTCAATCAATATAATACAAATATAGTTTGGGGTTTTTAGCGAGATGTTTTCCCCATTAAAAATATTGTGTTATGTGTGACTGATGCTTCTATCTTCGGATGCAATTGTTTCTACTTTCACAAATTGATGATCAATGACAGATGAGATTTTGTATTATGCGTGCATTCTGCAATAGTGTATAATCAGGATAATCTCGGTTGAATAAGTGTCATATTATTCATCAAATTTCTACATGGTATCGGAGCAGGTTGATTTGTAGAAGAGATTTCTACAGGATATCAAAGCGAGGATTGATCATCAGATCTATTATTCAGGAAGTGACTACATTTTACTTCTTCAGGCAGAGTCTGTAATCGGGCCAAGTAGCCTATGGATTCATCCTTCTTTTGGAAGGTGAGATATCCGATGAGTGCCCATACAATCGATCTCTATACAAGAAATAATTCGTTCTCATGAATTTTAGATTGGAAGCAGTTGAGTGTTGAGCTGGTGGAATTCGAATTTGCAGCAGTGTTTTCTTGGTGTTAAAGTTGAAATGTCTTTCAACGGATTGCGATTGGAGTATGCCCTTGAGGGAAGCTCGAACTATATTGCATGGAAGGATAGGATGGAGGCGGTGTTAGATGATAATGGGTTGAAGGAGCTCATAGATGTAGATGTCCCAAAACCCACTGATGTTGCTCAAGTCGTAGATTGGAAAAAGAAGACAACAAAGTGTCGAAGGATTCTGTTAGAGGGCGTGAGGGATCACATTGTGTCTAGCCTCCATAGAAAGGCTACTCCATACTTGATGTGGAAAGCGTTGACAGATCTATACCAAATCAAGAGCGACCAGAGGAAGTTGGCGCTCAAGGATAAACTCAGAAACATAAAGTGTGAGAAAGGCGACAATATGCCCAAGTATCTCACGAAGTTCACCCAATGCCGAGATGAGCTGGGAAGTGTGGGGGTGACTATCGATGATGATGACTTGGTGAGTTTGGCTCTACTTGGTCTTCTGAAGAGTTAGACTTCCTATCAGGACTCTGTCAATGGTCGAGAGAAGTTTCCAGGATGGGAGAGACTTTGGTCGGATCTTGTGCAAGAGGAGATCAGGCGGAATACCAGGGATAGATCTTCATCAAAGGCATCTGATGAAGAAAATTGCACTTTGGCTGCCAAAGCAAAGAAGGGGAAGAACAAGAAAGCTTCTCATTCCAGTGTGAAAGGCAAGAAGCAAGACATGTCCAAGGTGAAGTGCTTTCACTGTCACCAACACGGACACTATGCCACTAATTGTCCGCAAAAGAAGAAAAATAAGCAAGTTGTTGGATCTGCAACAGGAGAGGCCTTAGCCTCGCAGTTTGAGCTGTATTTTTCGCTAATCGCATGCTTGGTATCAAGTGCGATGGGATCGATATGGTTTTTGGACAATGGTGCATATTTTCACATGACAAGAGATCAAGATTTGTTTTCTGATCTGGATGAGAAAGATCTTGGAGTGCACATCGAGATGGGCGATGATGGTAGATACAGTGGGACTGGTATTGGTACCATTTCCTTTGAGAGGGAGTCTGGTAAACCCTTCGTATTAAAGGAAGTGATGCATGTTCCAGGATTGAAGAAGAATCTTATCTTTGTGGAGATGTTAGAAGACAAGGGATATGATGTTTTTTTCAGCGAGGGAAAGGCTTTCCTGCATAGCAAGACAACTGGAGAAACCCGGAAGATAGGGGTTTGAGTCAAGAACCTTTATTAGTTGCAAGTAGATGGCTGCTCAGCAATGGCATGCAAGGCAGAAGGAGTGGTGAGCCGGGATGATGGTGAGCTGTAGCACCGGAGATTGGGCCACCTTCACCATGGAGCCTTGAAGATACTGCAGCAGATCTCTACTAGGCTTTCTAAAGGCACTCTTGCACAGTCAGATCAGTGCAAGGGGTGTATTTTGGGAAAGTTTGTGAAATCCACCTTTCACGAGAAGGATAGTTGCGCCACGACAATCCTTGAGAGAATTCACACAGATGTGTGTGGACCTTTCTCAGTTGCTTCGATAGAAAAGCATAGGTACTATGTGATCTTTGTTGATGATTTCTCTAGAAAGTGTTGGATCTTCTTCATGCAGAAGAAGAGCGAGACATACTCAAAGTTTTGTGAGTTTATAGCATTGTTCGAGAAGGAATTGGGGAAGAAGGTGAAGGCTCTTAGGAGCAACAATTGTGGTGAATTCATCTCTGGTGAGTTCAAGGATTTCTGCAGCGTAGAAGGGATTCAAAGAGAGCTCATAACTCCCCATAATCCACCACAGAACGGGGTTGCTAAGCGGAAGAATAGAACGATCGTGGCTGTTGCACGAGCGATGTTGCATGATCAGGGCCTACCCCTTCACTTGTGGGCAGAGGCATGCAATACTGCAGTATATGTGTAGAACCATTGTCCTCACAAGATACTTGGCATGAGTACACGCGAGGAGGCTTATTCTGGTAAGAGGCCTAATATTTCCCATTTGAGGATTTTTGATTCTCCTGTTTACATGCATGTAACGAAGGATGCCAGGAAGAAGTTGGAGCCAACGGTAGAGGTTGGGATATTTGTGGGGTACACTGATACGCCCCACAACTATTGTGTGTATTTGCTAGATAGTAGCAAGACTGTTGTGCGACGAGATATAAAATTTCAGGAGGAGAAAGCCATGAAGTGTTCGCTTGAGAGGGAGCCACACTTGCATGCAGATGAGGAGCTATTAGTTCCTAAGGACGAGCTTCAAGACGTGGATTAGCCACAAAAGGAAGTTCATGGAGTGGAAGAGACCACTCATGTAGTGCCAACCATTAGAGGGTGAAAGCGCACTACAAAAGTTGAGCGACTGCCTCAAGATGCAGAGAAGGTTGTAGGACCACCTACAGCAGAGCGCAGGCAGAGACAGTCACTGGATCGGTACACTGGATACATGGCTCTTGTGAGAAAATGTGTCGTGACGGAGCCATCCTCTTTCGACGAAGCTATGGAGGAACCTGCATGGGTAGATGCCATGGTGGATGAGTATGAATCGATTGTTAGAAACAGTGCATGGGAGATTGTCCCAAGACTGGAGGGGAAGTCAGTGGTGGGTTTGAGATGGATCTACAAAGTGATGCAGATGGGGTGGAACATCCATAAGATGTATGTGAAGACTGCGTTCCTTCCTGGAGGTTGGAGGAAGGAGGATGCTACTTCAGTGGAGGTAGTGGATGCCACTGTTTATCGACAGTTGGTGGAGTCACATGTGTGCAGGCTCAAGAGAGGCACATTGAGATATGGATCTTGGTACAGGCAGGAATATGCAGAGTGGGAAGGAGGCTCAATGGATGACATCAGGTACTATCATATCAGAGATTGTGTGCATCGAAGAATCATGTTACTTTCATATATTCCCACGGAGGATCAGGATGTTGATATCTTGATGAAGGTGCTCACCAGGAGTAAATTCAAGTACTACCAAGATAGGATAGGGGTTGTTGATAATCCATATCTTGTTGAGAGGGAGTGTTGAGAATGCAACAAGATGATGGAGCTTAGTGAAAAGAAGTCGCCTTCACTAAGTGGGCCCGCTGGGCAAGTTTTGGCGCAAAGTCTATTTTTAGACATATGGATCATGGTTTATGAGTTGCAGGATGTTGTTTATGGATGATTGGTCATGTTGGTAAAAATAGATGGACTTCTATTTTTAGACAACAGCGGAGGTACTATCAATCTAAATATAGAACAGTCGAATATTATTAGCCCTTAATAATATTTGGACTATAAACATTATCTTATTCTCTTGGAGCACTTAAATTCGAGATACAGATGTGGCACGTGCAACTTCCAGAAGGAAATACGTGGTTGCTATGGGTTAACTTGAGCTATTGCATGGAGGACTTCAGTTAGGACTTTAGTGATTGAGTTTTGTGGAGTTGGATCAGGAGTTGATGGAGTTGTGTTCAGTTTGACTTAGTTGAACTAGTTGTAGTTAGTCTAACTGGCAAATAAACTAATGTTGAGTGGTGTGAATTAGTTATTAATTAATTCACTAATTATTAACTCATAAAGCAGCTGAATAATACATCAATTAACTCAGTGCATGGACAGTTCAGTGGAGACAAGTGTTAGAGGTAAGTGAAAGGGCAAGACAGCTGTCAGTTGTGACTATAGTTGTGCACGTGATTTTCACAATCAGTGGGATTGAGTTGCCAATGAATATTGTGTAGTGTTATACAAGGGAAACACGTAAATGGTTCAGCCATTCTCATCCATTCTCTATGCAAGATTACACAGTGGAGGCAAGCAAGTAGCGGAGGAGATTTGAGCCAGTGATTGATTCAGATCTGAGCTAGTTTGTGTGTAACAGGTGGAGATAGTACTAAGTACTTGTGAGGAGTATTGTACTATGTATTGTTACATGATCTCAATCAATATAATATACAGATAGTTGTGGGGTTTTCAGCATTGCTTTCCCCGGGTACATACTGTGTTGATATCTGTGATTGATGCTTCAATGTGCGCATGTGTATGTTTCTGAATACTGCTAAATTGATGATCAATGTAGATCAGATTATGTATTATGCATGCATTTCATAGTAGTGTATAATCAGGATAATCCCGGTTGAATAAGTGTCATATTATTCATAAAATTTCTACAGATATCACACAAGAAACTTGCACGACACTTAACCACCTTACAGAGCCGATAAGGATTATAAATCCTTAATCTATAAAGGTTCGGGTATGGTTTTGAGATTAACGTCCGATCATCTTAAGATCTGATATCCATTGGATGTACGAGGTCATCAAATCTTACGACTCGCGAGACTTTTATTAGCACATGGGTTAAAAGCAGGCCAACCCCCGCAGTTGACTGTGACGTAAGCGTTGACGATGGGATCATTGGCTAGGATTTAGTGCAGGACTTCTGCCATGATCAAGGAAATTTGTTCTTTCTCTACCCCGCGTAGCTGCTGATCACCGTCGATCTACCAGATCTGTCGATCTGAGATCCAGATTGATTCCCGTGATTCACCTTCCACAAGTACTTGGATTTAATCTCCACCATTCATTTCTTTTACTTATGTTGCACGACTTAATCTTGGTCGCCCATCGCCTTTAGCCTCGTTCATAGATATTTAGATCCAACGACTCTTGTGCATCATCACCTTATTTCTTCGTCCTTCTCTTTTCTTTGTTTTTTTGTCCTTTCTTCAATGTTCTTATGTGGTTTCAGTTTTCTTCAGGGTTTTGGTCCTTCACTGTTCTACCACACAACTCTCTTGTGAGATTAACTGCGTACTCTTTAATCACTGTCACTCCCGAGCTTTACTTTGATCTTTCAATCGGATTTAACAATCTGACACGACCCTTCATCCTCACTTCTTTCTGTGTTCTGCCCAAACTCCACCTGCATACATATACCATGCAGAACCTCTTATTCACACATAATTTATCATTCAATACTCAAACCACACATTTACACAGTTTAGGAATTGAATCCTCCTTGTGGGAGGGGGGTGTCCCCGGAACCAAAAATCTTTATATCTAAAGTGTGCTCAATAAGCCTGGGCATTTGAATCTCTCTCTCTCTCCTCCTTCTCTCTCTCTCTCTCTCTCTCTCTATATTATACACATATATATTAATATATATATATATTATATTATAGATATATACACACACACAATGAGACTCTTTATCTCTCTGGCCTGATTTTCTAATTAGTGACCTCTTTTTTCCTACCTGTTGTAGGTTTACAATCAAACCTATCTAACTCTCAACCTGACTGACTAACCAATTAACCCTTAACACTCAACAAAATCCTAAAGTCTCTTCCTTATCTATAAGGATTCTCTCTAATCCACAAAATCATGAACTAACTCCTAATATAAGTTTTACAATTAATTCTCAAATCTCTCAATCTCTCAACTATCCTGATTCTCTCATGTTCTCCTACATTCAAGAATATTTACTAATATGCCTCACTATACTTAATTAAATTCCTATTCTAGCTTCTCTCATTAAAATCACTCAAAACCTTAATAATTACATTTCAAAACATAGGAAACCAACTTCCTTGAAAACACAAGACCCCCTATGCCTGCTAAAATACAATGATATTGTTGAGCTGAATGCTCCTGCGTCAGACTCTCAAAGTTGAAAATAATCATGATCTCCTGACCATATGCTTCTGATCCGCATCCTCCTGGATCCAATAACTTGTTATGTAGTCTGTCCTTGGTTGCTGTTGTTGTTTGTTGTTGTTCTCCAGGTCTCCACACTTTATGCTGCATTGCCCCACTAGCTATGCTCTCATAGTCTACTGCTGTCTTTTTCTTGTTGTTGCTTTGCTTTCTTTCTGTTGTCTTCTCCCTTTGAGACACTTTTCTCATCAAATCCATCATCAATTCAATTTCTATGTCCAACTCATTTCTTTGCTAGACTCGTTCCTCTTCCTCTCTTGCATATCCTTTGCAATGTTCATCAGGTTCTTTCTTCCCTACTGGTGCTTTCAGCCATTTCTCCAATAGCTCCAATTCTTTCTCCCATTCATTGGTCCTTTGATGAGAGTTTAGTCCTTCTTCTTTATTGACTGCCTCAACAGCTTCCCTAGTTATCTCCACTGTGCCTATCATCATGATGGAATGATGATCCTTTACTATGTTTTCAGCTAACATAGTCTCTTCTTTAAATTTGCCTTTAATCTTCTGTTGGTTACCTTCACTTTGTAGTTGTTGGTTCCTTACTTCCACCCTTACATCCTTACCCTCTTGTTGCTTCTGAACTTCCATTTCATCTCCAAATAACTTATGTTCAATTTCTTTGATCACAACATCACACTCATTCATTTTATGCATTGTTCCTGCAAACAAACTATTGGTTTGTGAACCAAAACACTATTTTGTCTCCATGTCTTTTAAAGACCCTCTGCTACTGTTAAGTACTATTGTAACCACTTCTTTTCTATTGCCATTTCCTCCTAGCAACCTCTCCAACAATTCATTTTCCTCCTTAAATTTAGCAAGTGTCTTATCACAATGCTCTTCATTTCCAGCTTCATCCTTTATGTCATGGTCACTATTGCCCAATGATTCAATCAGACTGCCTTCCATAGACAATTCTGTCTCATTCATCTCCACGGAAATAAGTTCCTGTTCAACACTTATAATCCTTGTATTCACACAACAATTTTCAGTTTGAAAAATGTAAGGTTCAACAGCCTCAACTAACGTTTCACATATCAGCTTTTTAGGTTGATCTTCATCTCCTTCTTCCACAAGGTATTGTCCTTGTTTTGTAACAGTTCCAAATATCAATTCATCAATAATTTCTTTCTGCTGCAACAATTCAATATTTTCCTCATTCAAGAGGCATTCTTCATCATACTTTGGTCTAGAATACTTATCCTCTGAAAGGTACTCTTCATCCTCTGTCAGTGCATCAGTTTTCTAAGCCAAGTTCTCCTCTGAACTTTGTTAATTTTTATCAAGTTTTATGACAACTTCATAAGGCTGCCAATCCTCCGCAAAACCTGCACTCACAAAAAAATCATTATAATTAAAAACATAAGGCTTCAATTTCTCTTCTTCCTTTGACAACATTTCAATATGCTGCTCGGAACTATCCCAATAGTTCACTGATCTCCATTCTTCATCTTCACCCAAAACTTCACCCTGTTCTGGTTCACAAATGGAAACTTCCATTTCCAACTCAGCTTCTCTGAGTTTTTCCATCAGCCACTTGACTTGCCTCTATTGTAGCCTTCTCTGTAACTTATGCCATTTTACTAGTTTCTTCCTTAATACCCAACCTTGTCTCTGGCTTTCCTCAAGTATCATCCATACTACATTGAGTTGTTCTTTCATCTCTGTAATTTCCTTGTCAATTTCCTCTTAACTCATTCTCTTGTCATTTGCCTTGGCATCTTCCTTCTTCACTTTTCTTTTGCTGTGGTCTTCCTCAGAACCTCTACTATGACTATCAGTAGTCATTTCCTTCTCCATCTCTATGAGTTCCTTACTCACTCACTATGAGCTGGATTAAAGTGTCTGCAACAACAAGTCCTCCCTACTGCCACTTACCTCACCAGGCTCCCCTCTGTACTTGGTCTTTTTGGCAAGCCCTTGGTTCTCTATTTCTGGAACCTCTTTTGAGCACTTCTCTCTGCTCCTTCTAGGCTTCAACTCATTTGCATCTTCTAAGAACACAATGTCCTCTTGTATTTCAATCACAATGAAATACTTGGTTCTGACCACCTCTTCTTTCACTTAGAAAGTCTTATCAGCTTCCTTCATTACTTAGCAATTCTACCCATATCCTTTGTGGAATTTCCCTTATGATCTTCTTGTGAGTTGCAACAATACCTTTACAGCAACAAGTCTCCTTCTTGCTACATATGCCTCACTAAGCTTCTCTCCTTTAAGCTCAGTCTATTAGCATTTCTCTGGTTCTTTCCTCTGGAATCAATTGAGCACTCCTTGCTCTAGGTTGCTGCAATCTTCTCACCTTCAAGACTTCTGCACGATCTTGTTCTACCATTCACCTGCAGTTTTAATGGATTGTTATCTGTTCCCTTGCATCTGCAATTCTCCCAATATTCTGCTATACTTTATCTCTGCCTGTTTACTGTTTGTCAGATTAGAATCTAATCTCCTCTTGCCTGCTTTCATCACCATTCACCTATATACACACCTTCAAAACATAACTCTATTCTAAATTACTTTCAAATAAATTTTCACACATAATTTCTTTATGCTTTAATATCAAATGTTTCAACCACAATTTTGCTCTGATACCAAAATAACACAGGAAAAACCTGTAATACCCACAATATGCATATAAAATGCATAATCTCATTTGACCCAGAATTTCAATTACCTTGCCTAGTCAAACCTTCATAAAATTTATTTAATCTTTATGCCCCGCGCATATTAACCATACCCTCTTACATTGGTCTCAGTTTAACTCAACATTAACCACACCATGGACTCAGACTTGGTTAAACTCGATTTAGCCTTTTAATTCATTAATCCCACTTTATTTCTATTATAATTCTCCTTTAATAGAAATATAACATAAACCGCACTTAACCTTACATTTTTATCTTCCCTCGACCTTTGCACATTTACCGATGCTCACCTTATTGCATTCAATCTCCACCATTGATTTCACTCCATAGGATCAACGGTTGTCGCGTGATCTCCATCTATCCTCCGTAACCCAAATAAATTTAAAATTGTGTTGATAAACTTTCGGGTTCGCTTAGGCCCAAGCCATACCAAACATGACGCACAAGGTCAATTGAACATCAATTGAACAACATTTGAACAACAATTGAACATAAATTGAACATCATTGATCTAATGATCAATAGCGATATCACACGAGAAACTTGTGCGACACTTAACCACCCTTACGAAGTCGATAAGGATTATAAATCCTTAATCTATAAAGGTTCGGGTCCGGTTTTGAGATTAACTTCCGATCATCTTAAGACCCGATATCCATTGGATATATGAGGTCATCAAATCTTACGGCTCGCGGGACTTTTATTAGCACACCGGTTAAAAGCAGGCCAACCCCCGCAGTTGACTGTGACGTAAGCATTGACTATGGGATCGACGGTTGGGAGTTAATGCAGGACTTCAACCACAATCAAGGAAATTTTTTCTCTCTCTACCCCGCGCAGTTGCTGATCACCGTCGATCTACCAGATCTATCGATCTGACGATCCAGATCGATTCTTGTGATTCACCTTCCGCAAGTACTTGGATTTAATCTCTGTCGTTCATTTCTTTTACTTATGTTGCACGACTTAGTCTTGGTCGCCCATCGCCTTCAACCTCATCTGTTGATCTTTAGATCCAACGACTCATATGTATCGTTACCTTATTTCTTCGTCCTTCTCTTTACTTTGTTTTTATGTCGTTTCTTCAATGTTCTTTTGTGGTTTCGGTTTTCTTCAGGGTTCTGGTCCTTCGCTGTTCTGCCACACAACTCTCTCCTGAGCTCAACTCTGCGTACTCTTTAATCACTGTCACTCCTGAGCTTTACTTTAATCCTTCAATCAGATTTAATGATATAACACAATCCTTCATCCTCACTTCTTTTTGTGTTCTGCTTGAACTCCACCTGCATACATATACTATGCATAACCTCTTATTCACACATAATTTATCATTCAATACTCAAACCACACATTTACACAGTTTAGGAATTGAATCTCTCTCTCTATCTCTCTCTCTCTCTCTCTCTCTCTCTATATATATATATATATGATTACATAATGAGACTTTGTCTCTCTGGCCTGATTTTCTAATCAAGGGCTTATGTTTTCCTACCTGCTGTAGGCTTATAATCAAACCTATCTAACTCTCGACCTGAAAGACTAACTAGATAACCCCTCACTATGCCTTTTAGGCTTACATTTATGTAAAATGATTCTACAACCAATTCCTAGTTTAGATCCATAAACTTCTCAACAAAATCCTAAAGTCTCTTCCTTATCTCTAAAGATCATCTCTAATTCACAAAATCATGAACTAACTCCTAATCTAAGTTTTACAATTAATTTTCAAATCTCTCAACTATCCTGATTCTTTCATGTTCTCCTGCATTCAAGAATATTTACTAATATGCCTCACTATACTTAATTAAATCCCTATTCTAGCTTCTCTCATTAAAATCACTCAAAACCTTAATAATTACATTAATTCAAAACATAGGAAACCAACTTCCTTGAAAACAAAAGACGCCTATGTTTACTAAAATACAATAATATTGTTGAGCTAAATTCTCCTGCATCAATGAACCTCAGGAGTGCATCGATTTGGCTTATACATAATCTTTAAGGGATGAGACATAAACATGGGGAAACTTGATAACCACTAGATTTGTCAAGGATGTATAAGAATTTTAAGAATAGTTATCTTCTTACATTATTATAAAAATTGTAAAATTGTGGAGTATCAGATACTTTGGGATAAGTAATTATCACAATGAAACTTAGGGGTGAGTTATGATAACCTGATGGAATTGTGAGTTATGATACATTTAAATATAGATGTCTGTATGCTGATGTTGAGGAATTAGTAACGCAATGCAATTGTGAGTTGTGCTAGGGTTAAATATCAATGTCTGTATCTTCGTCTCTTGAAACCAATATTCAAGAATAATGAAACATATATCATGTTGATACTTACTGTGATAATAATAATAATATAGGGAAATAAATAATAATATGATAATAATAATAATAATATAATGAAATAAATAATAGATGATAACAAGGTCGTATAGTTAGCGTTCTCTGCTGATTAGTTTGATTTAATTATTAATTTATTTTGTGTTGCTATGATGTAATTAGTTTTGGTTAAATGTAATTAGTTCAAGCAATGGTTAAAAGTAATGGTGTTGTCATATTGCTTCTTTTCCATGATGTTATATAACAATTTCTTTTTTTCTTTTAATGTGTCATCTACGAGCCCAATTGGTTTTAGTGCTTTTTATGGGTGGCATTGGAAAAGATACAATGTGAGCCTTTTCTCTTTTTACAATTTTTTGTATGGTGGTGGTGTTCATGTATTTTTGCAAGCTCTATGGCAAGATAATTCATAACCTCTATAGCAAGATAATTCATAATTGCATTATCTTTGACTAGGCAGAGATAATAATAATTATATTTGTAATTCTATTTGTGGACAATTTTTTTATAAACTTTAATTCCATATTTGTCCATTTTAATCTATTATATGTATAGATTTGTATGGAAAATCTCTCATTTTTTCAACAAACCCCATCATGAATGTGAATGGAAGATTATGCATGGATGGAGAGGAACTTTTAGAACAATAACACTAGGCTATTGATTATTTAAATAACAGAAGGATTTCTTTTCTATGGTCATATTTAAAAGATTTATTTTCTATAGTCATGATGTAAGTTGTAACACTTAAAAAAAAAAAAAAAAAAATATTGGATTTTTGATTAAATCATTGACAAATAAAAGAAATAATTACTTGCACTTTGGACACATCACTAAAAACTTCAAATAAGATTTTGACTTGTGTCACTAAAAAGTTTCCAATAAGATTTTGACCAATTACAATATATTTTCTTCTTTCTTATAAAAACAAAAATACTTGAATTTGTAAAAATAAAAATGTGTTTATATTCAGAATTAAGTTTGTAAAACAAAAATACTTTTAAAAACAAAAATGCTTGAATTTTTAAAAATTAAAATGCTTTTATATTTAAAATTAATTTGTAAAAAAAGATACTTAAATATTTATTGAGAGTTATTATATTATTCATTATTTATTTTTCTTAAATATATATTCAAAGTTATTATATTATTCATTATTTTTGTTCTCAATAAAGTGTGTATTAGCTTGAAACATTCCATTCAAGTTCAGTTCATAAAACTATAAAAAAAATTTAAATAAATTAAACATTCCATATCATAGTAGTTATTTTTATTTAAAATAAAATAAAATAATAGTAAATAAGTTGACTTGGGATGTATGCATGTCCATTTTAAGTGACATCGATGGTACCTTGTCTAATCATTGGTGATAGATTGCTTCAATCTTCAATGCTTTTTCCTAATTTTAACTGCATTTCTATTTTTTGACATGCCAAAAAAATTTAAAAACTTCACATTATGGTTCTCGCCATTCTCACCTTAGGCTTCTGACCACAAGTTTGTAACAATACCGTTAAAATTCCAGCTGACCTGATAACAAGGCGGCCATTTAAAGGGGCGTATTGGTATTTTGATACGACCTCACCTTACACCGTGTTCGCCTTCGTAACACTGTACGCTTTGAAGGACTTCATTATCAGTATTCTTTCAAGAACTTGTAATCACACATGTGAGGAAATAAATGCAAGTACACGTGTGATGGCTTGTTTGGTTAAAAACCATCATTAAACAATAAGAATGAAACTAAGTTAACTAATCATGATTTAAATAAATAAAATTAAAATATTTGAGAAAAATAAATTTATTATATTTATAATGTTAACTTTATAAAGAGTTGTTTGATTTTCGGTCGATAGTAGATTAATTCATGGTTTGACCATGAATCCAATGGGTTTTATCTTCTCTTTGTGGGGGGATAAATAATAATAAAATATAAAACAATAAATAATAATATGATGATAATAATATAATATAATTAAATAAATAATAGATAAAATAATAATGATATAAAAAAATAAATGTCAATAATAATATAATGAAATAAATACTTGTCTTTTAGGTGCCATAGATGCCATGTCTATGGACATTTGGCCAAGGAATGCCCTTTGGGTAGGCGACGGAGAAGATTCCAGAGGACATCAGCTCAGTTGGAGAAGGCAACTTGTCATAATCAGAGTATTCAAAGAAAAGAGACCTCAGTTCATCAGATAGAAGGAGAGATGGAGATGGATATTCAGCAGGGGGGGCAGACCCCGAACGTAGCAAATCAAGATTCACCGATCAGAAAGGAAAACGAAGATCTTGAGCTTGGGAGCGACAAAGCAATTATGGAGTCCATCGTGGAAGCGGCAGCAACACAAAATCCCATCAATAGCAAGGATCTAAAGGGTATGTGCTTAGATCCAACAATTACCCCTATTCTTAATTCAGAGAAAAAAAAAAAAAAGACTGTCTGGTTCCTGAATCTCTTTCAAAAAATTTCATTCCTGATATCAATGATAATAAAGAAAGTCATGAGGGAAACAATGTGGAAACCTGTATTGAAATCATTTCGGCAGCCATTCCCTCCTTAGATCTGAATTGTGAAGGTGTTTCTTCAGAACCAATTCCCCCAGTCCATCATCCCATATGCCCCTATAATCTTAGATCTCTGGACAATTCTGATCCCTTAGATACAGTGGGTGGCATAGGTCTGTCCCCTCCTCTGAGCCTGAAAAGGAAAAAAAGGGGAAGGAAATCCAATCTTTCCATGGCCCAGATTAAAGCAAAGCATGATGCGGCAGATGGAAAGCAACTGTCAATCACTGGGGCTCTTAGAGCAGTGCAGGCCCCTGAAAATTCTTTAAAATGATTCTTACATCATGGAACTGCAGGGGTTTAGCCAGTAAACCCAAAAAACTGGCTCTTAGGGACATGGTCATGAATTCAAAATCGGATATCCTTCTACTTCAGGAGACTTTGGGGAATGGAGCAGAAGTAGAATCGGTGCTTAATGCACTCCTTCCAGGTTGGATATTTTCGGCTTTGGACTCAGAAGGACATTCTGGAGGACTGGCTGTAGGCCACAGGGAAGGGAGAATCAAGATAAGGAACCAATGGGGCATGAAATAGGTGTTGGGCATGGAACTTCAATCCCCTGAATTTGACTTCCCATTAACAATCTTAAACATTTATGGGCCATGTCAGGGGAGGGTGCCTTTTTGGAACGATCTGATGTCCAATTCGACAGTGAAGAGTAAATACATGGTGCTGGGCGGAGACTTAAACTTTTCAATAGGAAGAGCAGAGGCTTGGGGACCCTCGGCAAGGGAAGATTCGCTTACAGATTTCTTCCAAAATCTCTTAATCGCCAACAATCTAATAGATGTTAATCTTATTAAGTTAAAGCCGACATGGAGGAACATAAGAGTAGGAGAAGCAAGAGTGGCGAAAAGACTGGACCGGTTCCTCATTAATGAAGAATTATCTTCCATGATCCCAATGTTTAGGCAATGGGTTGAAGAGGGGGGGCCTTCAGATCACTTTCCAGTTTATTTAGAACTCTCTAAACCTCCTCCAAAGCCGCTAGCACCCTTCAAGTTCAATGCATCATGGCTGCAAGAAGTTTCTTTCAACAAACTATTTAAAGAAACATGGAGACATCCTGACAATAGCACCTCAGAGGATAAAGGGTTCCCGTTCATGGAAAACCTCAAAAGACTGAAGAAAGCAACATTTATATGGGCGAAGGACAGAAAGGCAAAACAGAACGAGGAAATAATCCGGATAAGTGAGGAACTTCAAAAGCTGGAAAGTATAGAGGAGGATGGACATGCAACACAGGAATCCAAAGAGAGGATCCTACACCTTGAGAAACTCAAAATCAAATTCTCCTGGCAAAAGAGGAGGAATGGCGGCTTAAGAGCAGAGCGATTTGGCTTAAAGTAGGGGACGAAAACACAAGCTTTTTCCACAACTATGCAAAAGGGAGGAAGAGCGCAAACACTATCTGGAACCTAAAAAATGAAGATGAAGGGAGGCAAAGACATTTGAATCTCTGTCAGCGCTAGGGCAAAGCCATTTCCAGAACTTATTTGCTGATCAAGGTGAGGTCAGCATCGCCGAGGTTATCAAAATAGCGCAATGTTTCCCTAGGTACATGGAGGAGGAAGAAGCAAAGGATTTGATGAGCCCAGTAACAAAGGAGGAAGTTGAAAGTGTCATCAAATCTATGGCAAAAGAAAAAAGCCCTGGGCCGGAAGGATGGACCATAGAACTCTTTCACCATTTTTTTGATCTGATAGGAGCAGAAATAACTGAAGTAGTAGAAGAGTCCAGAAAGAAAGGAGAGGTTTATATTCCTTTCAACGCAACATTTATAGCCCTCATCCCAAAGAAGGAAGTTCCTGAAACCTTTGAAGCTTTCAGACCAATTTCATTATGCAACTGTATATACAAGATTATTGCAAAAGTGATTGCGCTCAGAATTAAACCATTTCTGTCAAGGCACATTTCAATGGAACAATTTGGGTTTTTAAATGGACGACAAATCCATGAAGCTATTGGTGTGGCGCAGGAGGTACTGCACAGTGTAAAGCAGAAGAACAAGAAGGGTGCAGTTATAAAAATTGACTTATCAAAAGCCTATGACCGGATAAATTGGATATATATCTGTTTGCTTCTAACTCATTTAGGTTTCAAAACGGATTTCATCAGCTGGATCATGGGGTGTATCACAAATGTCAGCTATGCAGTTCTCATCAACGGCGCAACCACTCCATTTTTCAAAGGACAAAGGGGATTGAGGCAAGGCTGTCCCTTGTCCCCTCTGCTTTTTCTTTTAGCTGCAGAAGGTTTAAGCCAGCTGATTCAAAAGGCCAAAAGGGAAGGCAAGGTAAGAGGTATAGAAGTAGCAGTCAACATGTACATATCTCATCTCCTTTTTGTTGATGACATATTGGTTTTCACAAATGGAGATTCTAATGAAATAAAGGAATTAAAAAACATACTTGATCTTTTCTTGAAAGCAACTGGAATGCAGATAAACTCCAGGAAATCTTAGTTAATAGTGGAAGGACTAAACAGACAAGAAAAAGCACAGATGTATTCTTTCTTTCCTTATCAAACGAGTAATATGGAATCCCCCTTCAAGTATTTAGGCTTCTGGCTAAAACCCAATGCCTATAAGAAAGAGGATTGGAACTGGTTGATCGCCAAAATTGAAGCCAAAATCTCTCATTGGAGCTACAAATGGCTGTCTAGAGCTGGGAGACTGACTCTAATCAAATCAGTGCTACTGGCCATTCCAGTCTACTGGGTAGCTTTAACATGGGTTCCTAAAGGAATCTTGGAGAAAATAAGGAGAATTTGTAGCAGATTTCTGTGGGCTAGCACAAAGGAGAACTTTGTTCTTCCATGGGTTGCCTGGGAGAAAGTGGCAAGGCCAAAAGATTGGGGAGGATGGGGGATAAAAAGCCTTCCTGACTTCAGCCTCACGTTGGCAGCCAAATCAGGCTGGAGACTTATAAAGATGGAAAATTTATGGACAAGAGTGGTGAAAAGGAAATATATAGACCCGGCTCCTTTAGAAGAATGGATCAGAAACTCAGCAAAGAACAAGAAGAATGTCTCGGTGGTATGGAAAGCAACTGTGGAGTCTTTCAAAGTGATCGAACAAGGACTGGCATGGAAGATCGGGAATGGAAGGAATTTGAAGATAGGGAAGGATCCCTGGGTTGGATGCAATGAAAATTTTGCTTTATCCCCTGGGTTAATTAGTCACTTAGAAAACAAAGGCATACTCTCCTTAAATCAGGTGGAAAAAGCTGGTCACTCAACCATATGGGGACAAGCTTGGAAAAATGGAGAAGATCTAGAACTAGAGCACAGATGGTGGAATGAATGGAATACATATATTCAAGAACTCTCCAGGTCAAATGTCAGATTTAAAGACAACCAGGATCAATTGATCTGGGCCCATGCAGACAGTGGAGAGTACTCTCCAAAAAATGGATATAAATTCATCATGTCTAGGAAAGGATGGGGAACTCCGGAATGGTGGCCGAAGCACTTGTGGAAGCTCAAATGTCCGGCAAAGGCTAGACTTTTCTTTTGGTGCATTTTAAAAAGGAAAATCCCAACTTGGGACATTCTTCAGTCAAGATATATGCATGGTCTAGGGAGATGTACCTTATGCAAATCTGAAGCTGAATCCATCAACCATCTATTCATATCTTGTTCAGAAACCAAAAGGATATGGGGGGAGGCAAGGAAATTGATGAATAAAAGGGTCGAATGGGCAGGTGAAAATCTATCTGAGGTTTGGGCAAAATGGTGGCAACAATTTCCTGAAGGGAATATGCGAAATCTACCCCTCATTATCTGTTGGGGGGTTTGGATTGCTAGAAACAGGAGTATTTTTCAGGACAAGGAAACTCCGGTGACTGTCACAACAATCCAAAGTGTCTCTATCTACTCGAGTATCCCAGAACCAGAGGAGAACAAATCACAAAGACAAGGCACAACTGTACAAATAAATGAGGGCATTCCCTGGGCTTTTTTTGATGGTGCCTCGCAGAACAATAGGGCTGGAGCAGGAACAATCATCCATGTTAATGAAAATCAATCCCTCAAAGCTTCAGTTGGACTTGGACAGGATCAAATAACTTCGCAGAGATGTCAGCTTTGAAACTACTTCTCTGTTGGCTCATACAAAGGAACATCTTTACAATTCAGCTCTTTGGAGATTCACTTAATGTTATCAATTGGGTTAATGGGAAAAGCACATGCAAAAATCAAATTCTGAAACCTATGCTGGAAGAAATACAGGTATTAAAAACATCCTTTAACAGTTTTTCTTTATGTCATATTTACAGGGACCGTAACGATTCAGCCGACAAACTTTCTAAGGAAGGTTTGCAGCATAATCTGGGTAGCTGGAAAATTGTAGAAGAAATCCATGGACAGATTCATATAACATATTAGCCGCCTCATTCCTAAATACATGTTTGCAGTGACAACTTTACTTCATATATATTTTTGTCATACTCTTTTCCTAGACGCTTATTATGGAATTTTGGATCAAAAACTGCAAAATGGATAATCTCAGAACTTATTATCTTTTTGTAAGGATTGTTTTCGTCGTCTGAGGAGACCCGTTTATTATGATGGTTTTTGCTGCCCTTTTTTGAAAGGGATGTTATGATTCATGGCTGGACAGTCTTAAGCAGCAGGTTTATACTGTTTTCAGTAGCCTCTTCTTGAGAACAGATGGTCCTTCCTGAGGGTAGGACGGTTTTGATTGCAAAAGCAGTCTTTTAGCAGCAACAGGAATGCTTAAGCGTATGCAATGTAACTTTTTATCTCTTCAATAAAAAGTTCGCTTTTTCTTCGGAAAAAAAAAATAATATAATGAAATAAATAATTAAGCAAATCTTTTGGGCAGAAATCACATAAGAGAAATTTTTGGTCAAGGCATTTCACACCAACAAGTGTGGTTCATCATCAAGACCAGATGAAGAAGCAAACCATGGCAAAAACTTAAGTAGAGAGCAATGTAGAGACATACATTTTTTTTTCTCTAAATAAGACTATTCTATTATTCACATTAAAGGTATACAGTTACAACATGACTAGCATAAGAAACAACAGCCCAGAAGGAAAGGCGGCCTGAAAGAGAAAATTGTCCAGAACAAAGAGTTTGGACTAGGGCATGTTATGCAGTCCCACACAAGGGATCTAGAGTTACCCATCTTGGCCTTGCTAAGCTTACAGGCATTACAAAAAACATGCATATTAACCCTCGACGTAACAGCAGTTACAAAAATTGTCAACATTGGCAAGAAGTCCTCAATACTGGGTCGTGTGACCTGAGACGGAGCTACTGAGCATGAATTAGGCACCTGGAGGCTCCTCCACGATCCTGCACCAGCCACCATCAGCCAGATCTTGCGCTTGGTCATCCTCGTTCACTGACGAACCTGGGGTCGTTGGCTCCATCACTATGTCATTAACATTGCTTGCTGGAGTCTCCATAGCTCGCGGGGAGCCAAAATTCGGCACAGGAACTAAGCCTGGGTCCTCCCGAGGAACATTGGACTCGCCCTCTTCCTGGGCTTCCTCGAGAAAGAGCACCAAGACATGGGTTGTAATTCGAGGACGGTTCAGGGTGAAATTAAAAGTGAAGATTGCAGAACCGAAGGAGGGCAAGGCTGAGGAACTTGGAGAGCTGGGCTCAAGGAATTGATTTGGCCACAAAAAGCGCCCTCTCCCACTGTGAGTGCGAGGGCAATGGTTAGAAGTGAATTCGCCGGGGGGAGAGAGGGAAGGAGGGCGAGAAGGTGGCCCCCAAGAGGTGCCTCTGTGGCTTAACATCCTTCAGTGGGGGCGAGGCATGTCTACAGCGTCAACGCCCTTGTGGGTACCAGAACGAACCACTAGAGAGGTATGACTTAGGCCAAACAAACAAGCAATCGGACAGGAGCCCAAAGCTTCAAAGAGTGTCAAGGAAATTGACAGAGGCAACTGCTTTGAGCTAACAGAGCAAGAGCCCAACCAACATAACATAAGAGACACCTAAAGAAACCCATGGCGGAGGCTAGTTTTAATGCCCATTCCCCTGCCTCGAGATGCTCCCGCCATTACTGTGGCATTCATGGGGGCTGAGAGCCAGGACATAACAGAGCGTGCAGAGGTGAAAGGTAAATCAAATTCGTCTGCACAAATTCCTTTAAACAGAACGAAGCCCACCTGCTTATGATCATTCGGCCACATGTAAATGGCATCTCTATTCAGGGCTGGCAGGTGGCGGCTTTTCTCAGCCCACTCCAGTCCCATCGAATTTAAGGAAAATTTAAACACCCGCATCCGGGGAATGTAAAGACATCATTTCAAGTAAGGACTATATTTGAACAATAATACTTAAATTATGATATCAATTTACTAATATATTAAAAATAAATATTATTAAGTAAGGGCTATATTAAACAGCTAGTTTTTGAAAATAATATTAAATAATGATATTAGTTTATTAGTTTTATTAAAATATTAATAGTAATGAATATATTAAACAACTAGTTTTTTGAAAATAATAATATTTAATTAATGATATTAGTTTATTAATTTATTTAAAAATATTAATAAGTAACACTATAATTAACGGCTAGATTTCAAAAATTAATATTTAAATTAATTTATTAAAACCAAATATTACTAGTTTTTGAAAAATAATATTTAAATTATGATATGATTTTATTAATTTATTAAAAACAAATATTAATATGTAACCGCTATATTAAATAGCGAGTTTTTGAAAAATAATATTAAAAAAAAACTCTAAACAAAGTGGGAAGTCAAAATTGATAAAAAGGAGTCAAGACCCTAATCAAGACAAGATCATTTAATAAGTAAAATAATTAATGGAAATAAAATAAACTAAATTAAAAATAATGAATGGAAAAAAAAAACAAAAATATACACAAGTCAAAAGACATATATATATATTCAAAGAAAAGTAATCAATAAATAAAATAGGGTCAACAATAAAATATGGGGTTGAGGCTCATTAAACAAATAACAAAAATACTAGAAGGAGTTAAGAACAAATATGATAATAAAATACAGAGAAAATACGAAAGCTCAAGAAAATAAACTCTAATGAAGAATAAACCAACAACAAATATTATAAAAATGATGCCAATACCATCATCTCTATTCAAATTATTGGGTCATTTTTCAATTTCTAGGGCCTCCCTCAATTTACGATGATGGAAATGACTAACCCTAGCAACGATTTGGGCCTCCTCAATGTAGATGTGATGCTTAGATTTATATGCATACTCTGCCAAAGCAAAGGAGCGAGTCCTACTATGCTTGATGTTAGCAGCATGCTCACGAATCCTTTGATTAATCGAGCGACCAATCTCACCAATGTAGGGAGTCCCACAAGAGCATGAGATAACATAAACACCCTTCATATTCTTGGGGTCTACTGGGTCTTTTACAGATCTAAGGGAGCTCTAGATGGTATTTAAAGGCATAAAGGTTGAAGCCACCTCATGCTTCCTTAAGATCCTCACAATCTTATCAGTAGTCCCTTGGATAAAAGGAAGATGAACACCAAAAATCGATCCTTGGTATCTTTCTTAGCACTAGGACCTTTTCCAACTCTAAGGAAAGCCTTAGTACATTAGTGTCTACTACCATTACTAAATAAAACACTTAGGAGATCTTCTTTCTCTTCATTGAGATGATTGTCATCAAAAACTCTTAAAGCTATAGTCGCTAAGGTATTGAGAACACCAAGCTTTTGAGCTGGGAAATGATGAGAATTAACAAGAAGATATTGTTCCGTATGAGTTTTCTTACGAAATACTTGATGAGAAAAAGAGTCATAATCATTCCTTGAGAGGAGAGTTTTGAAACTGATATTCAAGAATAATGAAACAAATACCCAAATGATACCTAGGACTTCATAAATAATAATAATAATGGGGAGAAATAATATAATGAAATAAATAATA
>APFE031121096.1:511501-574737 GCA_000404065.3 Pinus taeda | reverse complement strand
ATGCTTGATGTTAGCAGCATGCTCACGAATCATTTGATTAATTGAGCGACCAATCTCACCAATGTAGGGAGTCCCACAAGAGCATGGGATAATGTAAACATCATTCATATTCTTTGGGTCCATTGGGTATTTTATAGATCTAAGGGAGCTCTAGATGGTATTTAAAGGCTTAAAGGTTGAAGGCACCTTATGCTTCCTTAGGATCCTCGCAATCTTGTTAGTGGTCCCTTGGATAAAAGGAAGATGAACAACAGAATACGATCCGTGCGTATCTTTCCTTAGCACTAGACCTTTTCAACTCTGAAGGAAAGCCCTTAGTCTTTGTGTCTACTACCCATTACAAACTAAAACAACTTGGAATCTTCTTTCTCTTCATTGAGTGGTTCTAAAAAATCTTAAGCTATAATTCGCTAAGGATATATGAAACACCAGCTTTTGAGTTGGGAAAATGATGAGAATTATAGGAAACGATTGCTTACTGTATGAGTTTCTTACGAAATTACTTGATGAGAAAAAGAGTTGCAACACTCAGAGTTGGAGTGTTTTGAAGATGTGGTTCAAGGAATAATGAAACAAAATGGCCCATATGATACTAGGACTCAATAATATAATAATGAATGGGGAGAAATAATATAATGAAATAAATAATAATAATGAAATGAAATAATAATAATGGGAAATAATATAATGAAATAAATAATAACAACAATAATAATAATGATGATGGTGGAAATTGTGAGATGTAAGCTATTTTGAGATTAAATATTAATGTGTGCATGTTTATGTTAAGAAATTGATATTCAAAAATAATGAAATAAATACCAGATGGATACCTGGGATCTTAAAGAAGAGCCAACATAATAATATAAAAAAATTAATTGTGAGATGTAATTTTTCTAAGTTTGGTGAGGTGTAAGGTATGTTAATAATATGAATGGAGCTTTTTATGATATTTAAAAGGAAATTGTGAGATATAAGATATAGTTTTTTGTTTGTCAAATTTCCAGGCTTGATTTGTGGTTTGAGGAGTTGTGACTCTGGGGCGGTTTGAGGAGTTGCAACCTAGGGTCATTTAAGTTGGTAAAGTTACCAATGTATCACACACAGTCTTGGCCACACCAGCCCTTAGCTAACTGGATTTTTTTAGCATGTCTTCTCTCCCTAACACAGGGCACAACCAACCCCTTGAGGTTTGATCTTAAATCGCCTTACTGACGAGACCCATCTTCAATTGGTTGTGCTAGTAAGACTTGACTAAGATATAAGATTGAGAATTGATATTTATTAAATTTAGAATAAATAAATGTTTTTTTTTATTATGGGAGATGAAAATGAACAACAATTTAAAACGCAATAATAATTATTAAAAAAATTAAAATAAAATACATAGATACAAAAGTTAAAGAACTGAGAATTAATACTTAAAAATGAGGAAGGAGTTATGACAATAATGAGGAATGTTAAGCACTAATACTTATAAATGAAAATGTATTTTTCAAAGGATGAGGATAGAGTTTCTCCTTTAGTTTAAACCACAACCAAGTTACAACACAATCAAGAAAGTGTTTAATTAATGGAAAGAAAAAGAGTACAAAAATAAAGATGATAATTTCTTTCGATCCTAAAGTTAAGGAATTATCACAAGAAAGTGATTAATTAATAATTGTGTAATGATAATAATTAATAATTGTGTAATGAAGTGGATTTTCTTTCTTAGAAATGATAATTAAAAAATGAGGAATGAGTCGTTAATGTCAAGATAATCAGAAAATGGACAAATGTAGAGTTCAAAGCTTTAGAAGACAACAGCACCAGTCCACGTTATAAGTTAAGTAGATTATATTACTAAATAGTTTTTAACAGATGGGCAACGACTTTATCCTATTTCTAATAGTGGTTTCCCAACACCTATTTACTCAAATTCATTAACTTCCTAGCATATGCCATGCTCATTTTTTTCAACAGAATATGGATTACTCAAACACCATTGTGAATTGGAATTTGGGATGATATACCAACATGAAGAAAACCCTTGCTTGGTGCATTACAAAGATAAGACTTCTTTGGTGTCTGAGGAGTTAATACTAACAAAAAAATGTTGCCATGTTGATGATATTGTTTTTAGGTAATTTCATAAGGGGAATTCTTTGATTATATATTCAATATGTTTTCATATCTCATGTCCCTCTATATTTCATTGTAGAATTGGTGAGAAACTTTTTGCTACACAAACTAGCAGGCCTAGTGAATAGGCTAAAACTAGAGGGCACAACAACACCTTGGGACAAAGGCTCATTGTCACCACAACCTAAGTCCCCTTCTCTTCTTGGATTTTCACCAATGGGAGGAGTCCCAGTATCCCTCACTTGTGATTGATGTATAATAAGTTTCAAACTGAGGCAAGGATGGCTCATTGAATGGAAAGGTTCAATAAATATGCGAGATTTGGGAGATGCTAGTATGAATTTAAGCTAAAAACCCCTTGGAATAGATACTACAAAAGACCTAGGGTTGAAATATTTGAATATATAATAGTTAATCCAAGGTGAAGGTAGGCAAGGTAAAAGGTTGTGAATGATATACTTCAGTAAGTACAAAATTACAAACCTTCAAGGAATCCCCTAGTTGAAGGACAATTTCTAGGGTTCCCACTTGGTGCATAGCTAGGGCATCAATTTTATTGATATTCCACCATCGAATTTTTTTCAAAACTTGCAAATGCCTAGAGGAGAAATTTAGGGAAAGGTATATACAATTGGAATTCAAAACACTCTCCTCTAGAGAAATTCACATTAAGCCCTAGATAGGCTTCCTTAGCCTTAAAGGGGTGAAGAAAAGGAGTGATAGGAAGGTGATAGAAGAATTATTTCTCAACTATGTGTGATCACCAAGGATCTAAGACCATTTCCTAGCAATTGGGAGGATTATAGTAAAATATTATCTTGGTTGACGACTTTTCTCTTTAAGTATACTTAAAGGCAAATTCACTAGCCTTAATGGATGCAACTTCATAGCTGCTCCAGGAATTTATACTTTGATGGAAAGAATAAATGGATTTTCAAAGATGCAATATGTAAAAATACTTCTACGAACATTCATTCATTCATTATCCATGAGTAACACATGCAAAATTTCCAATAGCTTCAACGTTCTAACAAAATTAGGGTGCATTAAAAACCATATACAATATTCCATGGATTAGACATTTATTAGATCACAATTGTAACATTAAAAAACACTTACAAGATAATGAAGAATATATGCATCCATCAAATTTCCTAAGAGAAGCTCCAAGAGAGAAAACTCATCCCCATAGAAGCTTCAAGAGAGCAATCTACACACCTGACCTCATTAAACTTTTGGTGGTTATTGTACTGCAAAAGGAAGGGCGAACTTGGATGATGTAGTTCGAAGGCCATTGCATGCATATACTTCTACCTCGCCAAAGAATGCCCTAGGATTTGCAACTTCACCCCATGACCTCACGGTTGTAGCAATTCCCTTAGAACCTTACTATATGGCAAATGGGTTGGCAAATGTTTGAATTAAAATGGTTCCTAAGGATTCTATTGCTAATTCCCCACAAAATAAGACAAATAAGATGATGATGATGTAGAAATATTGGGGAGTAAAATTTCCACCAGAAGATTAAGAGGAATAAGGAAGCACTCGACAATGGTGCTAATAGCCAGGAAGAAGAAGACAAAGCGAGTCGATGTTGTTACAGAAGAAACAACATATGATGTTTCCCTTGATGTTATGCATGAACATCTAAATGATGTATTGATGTTATAAGGATTCATGGAACAAGGATTCAACCACCTTGCTGACACATAACAACCAGTGGAGGAGGTTTCCCATGTTGATATACAAGAAATACCAGAGACAATGAAGGAAACCAATGATGGGCCTATGTTAGATATAGGGATGGAAACAAAAATCAATGCCCTTGATCACATATACGAAATATCACCATTTTGTAGAGGAGAGGGCCTTGCCTTAATTTTAGTGTTATATAGGGACGATCTGGAGGTCCAAGAAACCACACTAGAATTGAAAAACATGCACATTAAAATAATAATTACCCCTTCATATATTCCTTTGTATATTTCATTGTTAACGAAGAATAGGTTTCTCCAAATGAAAAATAGAGAACTACAATACATAGTTAAAACCCTAACAGATGAGCTCAAAGAAAAATAAGCCTGTGAAAATTTCTTAGCCCAAGTTGCAGACTCCCTATATTAATATACCTTTTCCTGGAGTCCAAGAAATTATAACACTTGGAAAAATACATACCCATGACACTGTTGTGCAAATAGAGGATGAGGAACCATACATAGCCCACAGTTCTACTTGTACAGTAGGAAGGATGGTAGAGGAAAAGGTTATTCAAGTGGAGATACCAGATCCTTTGATAAAGTTAACAGAGGATAAATTGGCCCAATTGATGGCCTCAAATGAGGAAGAAGGCAAGAAACTAACCAAAAACATTGCTATACAAATAGTGGATGAGGAACCAACATAACCCATAGTTCTACTTCTATAGTAGGAAGGATGGCAGAGGAAAAGGCTATTTGGGTGGAGATACCAAATCCTTTGATAAATTCAACAGATGATAAACTAGCCCAATTGATAGCCTCAAATGAGGAAGAAGGCAAGAATTGACCAAAAAAACGTTTATGCAAATAGTGGTTGAGGAACTAAACATAGCCCACAGTTCTACTTGTACAATAGGAAGTGGAGATACATATCCTTTGATAAATGTATCAAAGGATAAATTGGCCCAATTGATAGCCTTGTATGAGGAAGAAGTCCAAAACCTGACCAACATTGTTGTGAAAACAGAGGATGAGGAACCTAAACTAAGGATGGCAGAGGAAAAGGTTCTTCGACATAGATACTAGATCCTTTGATGAAAGCAAAAGAGGATAAATTATCATTGTTGATACCCTTGTATGAGGAAAAAGTAATACGGTCTTCGTGAGAGCATGAAAATATAACTGGAGACCTTAGAGAGAGATGGTAAAAATATATAAAGAAATTCAAAGGAGAAAAAAACACAACGGTTGAGTTTCAAAAGAAGGTGACCAGGTTGGAGAATGATAAGATACAACTTAGACAATTAATGGATTCTAGAATTAGTTGCAGGGCTCCTTCATCCAATTAAAACATGTACATGATGGTAATATTTAAGATATCTCAAAAGAATGCTATTATCACCAATAAGACTTTCCAGATTGATACCCTAAATGGATTCATAGAAGCATACAAGGCCTGTATGAATGAAGAAAAAGACTTCCTTCATGAACTATACCAACAAAATTTTCTGTTGTTTTATAACAAAAGATGGAATTCCAACCCTTGTGTAGGGGATTTCTAGTTGAGATCCTTTGTATCTTATTTTAGAAATAAATCCAGTTTGTTAAAAACAATTGAAATTAATCGACAAAATATAGAGAGCAATATGTGGGTTAGAGGAGAATATGAAATACCTCTATAGGTGATACAAGAACAACAAAAGTGGACCAATTCTTGAGAGCATGCATAGTTTATCACCAGGAACAAGAAAACAAGCCATTGCATATTACATAGAACAAATTCAAACATTGAATATTGCCACACAAAAAGGATGTAAAGCAAGGTGGAATGCCTCAGGAAAATGAACCCAAGATAGAGATCCCTTTGAACACAATAACTTAAAGATAGCCTTATTATATAGTTCTTGCATGGAAGAATGTGGGAATAATTCGATCAATATTAATTTTAATTATCCAATGGTCAAGATGCCAACAAGGATATATAAATAGTCATATAACCTAAAATAGAAAGAAGAGCTTGCATCCTAGAATGAAATTTGAGAAAAGTACGGTATCTTCATGTTGATGAAGTGGGACATAGTGAGTATAGTATCAACGATCTCCGTGAATCTCCCCCTTCAAGCTTAGATTCAGACTAATTGATGTGTTGCTATTGACATTCATTGGCTCACCAGTACTAACATTCACTCCCTCATCGTTGCTGGCATTCTCTCCCTCACCATTGCTAACACTCGCCGGCTTACCGTTGTTGGCACTCATTACCATTGTTGCGACAACTCACAGTCATCAAACGCAAAAACTCTTTTCTTGTAATGAAAATTATTCTCCATTAATATATATTCATTAGAAATTAGTAGTTACCAAATACTGGCAAAATCATGTTTTACATGTTTTCATTTTTTGTGCTATTAGATTAAATTTTGTTGTTGTAAATTTTGTTACATTTTCATTGCTTTCATTTCAATTTAGATATCAGATTCATGATTAGACACCAATGTACGCAAGAATAAATAAAGTATATAACAAGCCTGTGAAGCTATTTTCCATAACATACTAAACAATCAATGTATTAAAAGACCGAATATAGATGCATGGAGTTATTTACTGACCTTAATTGACAATTGGGACAAATTTCCCAAATTAACAAACATAACATACATGAACATGTTCAACACAATAATAATACATTAAATACATGTAATACACTAATGAATATTAAAAACAAATTGAAAAAAAATACAACACAACAAACCTAGAAAATCATGCATTGTTGGAGCAAGGATGACCTCGCTTGTTGACTTGTTCAAACTCAAATGGTTCATCTTCATCCAAAATGATATTCATATTAATTTCAAATCTTGCATTTTGCTTGATTCTTTTTCTTCTCTTTTTTGGGCTCAGGAAAATATTCTTCCTCTTCAAAGATGACTCAAAAGCACCCAACCCACACATGAAGTCATAATCCATATTATGAAGATAGTTTGCATCATCCAACATTTTTTTAACCAAAGCAATCAATTATTCAGTGTTTCCAAAGTAGAAGGAGGACTATTTTGAAGTAGGTCTAAGTATACAAATAACTCCTCTATTGCAACTCAAGTCCTTCAACATTTTCATCAACATTGTGACTATCCATGGCAATTGTGTTAGCATCTTCACTAAGATATGGTGCCTCTATATTTATCTTAGGAGGGTCAACGTACGAATTAGTTGCGGTATGATGATTCAGTAATGGGTTTGAAGCCATTGAACAGGAAAACAATCAAGCCACCTTTATTGCATGCTTACAAATGTTGACATGAATAGACCATGGGAATTCACAAGTTATGAAATTTGTACGATGACAAGTGACAAGATATTACTTATTAGGTTTAGATTGAATCCTCAACCCAAAAGCATGAGACATTCTCTCATGAGGGTTACAATCACTATCTAGAATTCATTTTACTTTTTCAATTTATGATTCAAACTATTTCTCTTTCTTGTAGTTATTCAAATATCCTTCATTTTTTATAATTTCCTTAAACCAATTATAGGGTTCAACATTTGTTAGAAGAATATAGATAAACTAATCTATTCTACATCCACATTTATTTCTTCTACTAGATAGAAATTTTGTCTTTAGGTAACAATGATTTGACTCCACAACATTGTTTGTCTCCTGATTTGCATGAGGAAAATCCCGACAGACTTTTACCCACATCCCTAATTGCAGAAAAGTTGGGTTATATTTCATTCGTATGAAAACCAAAAAGAGAAATATAAGAAAGAGTATGTGAACTTACAAATCTTGTCACTGGAAACCTGATCTAGGTGGATATTGGTGGCCACCTACCTATTCCACTTGGACCCTCACCATTTTTCTGTCAGTTTGTTTTTCAGTTTCCTTAATTGTAGCACAATTTACTATTTTTGGCAGTTTTTCGGGTCCTAAACTTCCAGAGCTGTTTTGAGGCCCTAAACGATGTTTTTTTGGAAATATTCTTGTGGGTGATTTCATTGAAATCATGTTTTTAGTTGTATTCCTCGGAGATATCTTTCCAATGAGGTATCATGCGCATCAAACAGAGATAATATGACCAAGTTACGACCCTGGGAAGTTGGCTTCCCAACTAACCCCAACGAGGTCCATAAACTCATGGTGTTACATCTCCTCAGATTAGGGTTTTGGTTGTTTAGGATTTTCTCTTATTGCTCAATAATAAAAAGGCCCTTGAGCCTCATTGTAACTCAATTTAGAGGCATGTAGCTGCCACATCTCTTCTTAGAGATAAGCTACCATCGCCCGAGCGAGTCTCATTTCCATTATGTTTGTAAGCATATTTCATTATTTGATATTAATGAAAGGAAGTGTTATTTCTATTGCATCTCTGTATTGATGGTTATATCTGTAATTTGTTGTGTTCCTGTTTAAATTTGGATCAAAACCTAATTATTGTGGAAACAGTCTAAGAACTTCACATCATTAGCAAATTTGTTGAATAATGCATTAGTTTCAATGCTCCACCATTGGAACAATCTCTCATAATCGAACCCAAATCACTAAACATCTCTTTTTCTATTTTTTGACTACTAGCCAATCTATTGACATTTTTTAGCCATGCCCTATGTACGTCCCAAACACATAACATTTCACCTTGTGGTTCCCCTGCCACATTCAATGCATTTCAATCGCATGCTTTTTAGAATAAATACAAGTTGTACTATAAAATAAGAAGATTGAAGTTACCTTAAAGCACTGATTTCAACCAATGCATCATCAACCATGAAGGCATTAACTTTCCAATTATGATAAACTTGGAGACACATATGCATGAGGTGCACCAATCATAGTGAAATGTCTTGTGATGTATTATGTGATGCCACCACCCATGCAACTAGCACCCCACTTTGTTGCTCATTAAACACCACGAGTGTGTATAATTGATATTGTCACATTCAAAAAACATATGAAGTCAACTTTAGCCCATTAATAATTATCAATCACTACAAATCAAATTATTGCACTAGATTACTCATTCTTAATATACTCACTCCATATTTATTTTTGTTGAGCCCATTTCTTTCTTCTATCAGATAGACATTTTGTCTTTACGTAATAGTGATATGACTCCACAATGTTGTTTGTCTCTTTATTTTTATGGGGAAAATCCCGACAACGTTTTACCCACATCCCTATTTGCAAAAAAGTTGGGTTAATGAAGATATTTTTTCCATATGAAAACCAAAAGGAGAAATGTGAGAGTATGTGAACTTACAAATCTTGTCACTGGCAACTCAATTCTTATGGAAATATTCTAATAACTTCTCCCCATTAGAAAATTTGTTGAAGAATGCATTAATTGCAATGCTCCATTATTGGAACAATCTCTCATAATCAAACCCAAATCACTAAACATCTATTTTGCTATTTTTGGACTACTAACCAATCGATAAACATATTTTAGCCATGCCCTACATACATGCCAAACACACAACATTGCACCTTGTGGTTCTCCTGCCACATTCAATTCATTTCAAGCACATGCTTTTTATAATAAATACAAGTTGTACTGTAAAATAAGAATATTGAAGTTACCTCAAAGCACTGATTTCAACCAATGCATCAATCATGAAGGTATTAACTTTCCAATTATGATCAACTTAGTGACACATATGCATGTGGTGCTCCAACCATAGTGATGCCACCACCCATGCAACCAACACCCCACTTTGTTGCTAATTTAAAATCACAAGTGTGTACAACTGATATTGTCACATTCAAAAAACATATGAAGTCAACTTTACCTCATTAATCATTTTTTTTTTCCAAAGAAAAAAACAAACTTTTTATTAAAATAAAAAGTTACATAGCATATGCATTAAGCATTCAATTTGGCTGTATGAAAGTAGATCATATATCCCATAGGATACAGTCCTGCCTACAAGCAAAAAAGAGGGGATGCCGCTCCTGTTATCAGGAGTGCAGAAAACAAAAAATCTACCTGGCCTAAGCCTTCCTACGCTTCTTCTTCTCCACTTTTCGCCAACCATCCATGTTGTGAGTGGAGTCAAAAATGGCAAGCTGGTTTTCTACTGTGTTCATTGGTTGTTCCTTATCTGAATCCGATCCTTCAGGACTGTGAATTCGTTTATTACCACTTATTTCCAGCTGGAGTTCTTGTTCCTTTTCCTCATTATTCACTTTTTCCTTATTATCCTGAGCTTTATCCTTTGCTGTATTATGTTCTTCTTTCTTTGCTATAGATGCCTTCTTTAATGCATCATCTATATTCTGCCATCCTTTCGGCTTCCTTGGTTGTTGCTTGCTCTTATTGGGGCTTGGACACGCATTGTACATATGACATGTTTGTTGACATCCCCAACATCTGAAAGCTGTGTTTTCATAGTCCAAGGGTTGTTTCCACTGTGTATTATTGAAATTCAGAATTATGCTTTAAGGTAGTCCTCGGCTGAGATCTACCTCGACACATATTATGGCAAAGGTAAATATTCCTTTTAGATGTCTCTCTGCGTCTATCTTTAAAATTATCCCCAAGGTATTTCCAATAGCTGTTAAAGCCTTTTGATGCCAAAAATGTAAAGGGAGGTTATGCAACCTAACCCATACATGCATCCTTGATACCACCATGGTATTGGCATCAAATTCAGGAAACCAAGGGGTAATAAAAAGTCTAGCACTGCCCCAGAACCGTGGCCCTTTGTTGAGAACTGTTTCCTTTTCTTTTTCTGTGTTAAAACTTACTATAAAAAACCCCTTAGGGTATAAGTAGATTTGGTAGTTTTTTGTCTAGACCGAATGGATCCATTGATACAATACATCAGTTCCAGGCCAAAAGCCATTAAATCTACAAATAACTACATTTTTCTGTAGATTTGAATATATATTATTTACCTCTGGTATATCGATGGAGATAGATGGGCTCTTTAGGATTTGATCTACAATGTACTACCCTGGGGGTTCAGTACTAGCTGTAGGGTTTTTCCCTTTGCCCTTCACTGCTTCTTGAAAGACCCTTTACTTTGCGAGCTAGTTCCAGAGCTTTCGGCACCTCCTCGTAATCTCATATTGAGAATGATTGTGGAGCTTGACTTGATGTTGTAGTCATGCATAGTTCTGCAGTCTTGCAACGATCTGCCCTCATTTAATAGGTGTTGTTCCCCAGCCGAGTAGCCAGTCTGAACAACGATATTGTTCTTCAAATTTGAAACCCTGTCGCTATCATGTGCCCAAATCAAGGTTGTGCTTCCTTTTGGCGTTCTAACAAAAATTTGAAAACTGGACCTGGTAATCTAGTTTGGCTTGATTCTTATTAAATCAGATCTATCTAGATCCGTATCCGATCTGCTTAAAATCTTGCTCTTGAAAAGGGTTTTCCAGGGCAGAAATTTCCTCGCTGCCGTGTTGACAACTACCCATATTTGATCGGAGATGAACAGGGGAACCTCTAACCACAAGAAACATGGGCCTAAGATCCCACCCCTTTCTTGTTCATCGACCATACCTTTAAGAAAATGCCAGAGAGCGGCAGTCTGATCTTCCCGTGGCAGTCCGAGGTGGGTCGATGGATCAAACAGCCGCATCTCCTTCCAAACCGCGATAAAAGGATTTGGTTTTTTCCCAGATCCATACTTTGGCTTTGCTCGAATCCCTAAATCTGATCACTCGTCTATGAAAAAGCTTCGATCTATCCCTTTGCTCAGGAGGATCGGTGTACTAGTTGCCGATGATCTGCCCAGAAGGCCGGTTTTAGGAGCAATGGCGAATTCTGCTATGAAGGTACCCTTTCTTGAGCTGACTAGCTGGAGAAGTCTGCGTAAAATCAGCACATGCACGTTTTGAAAGCGCAGATCCACTGCTTTTGGCGATTTTTGGGATGATTTGGCCCCTCTTTCGATTCTGCAGGGAAATGGAACATTATCGCATGTGTTTAAAAGCTTACGATCTGCCTCCAAAAACTGTGAGTTCAATACAATGTCCAGGGAGTCGAAAAAGCGAATATCTCCGCATTCAACTCGAACACCCATGATTGCCATAACTTCGCTCTTACCTCATTAATCATTATTAATCACTACAAATCAAATTATTGTACTAGATGAATAATTCTTAATACACTCACTCTATTTTTATTTGTGTTGAACGTTGAATCCATGGCTATTAAGCTATTCAATAGCTTGACCATGGTCTCCAACATCCACTTCGTTTGAATTCCAACTATAAAAGGGATCTCTCCACCATTGGGCTTTTGATAAAAGAAAAAATCACCCTGTTGTTTTTAATACCAAAGGTTCACAATCATTTCATCATTCTTATACAATTGATACTTTCCTTTCATTGGATGGTTATAGATATTAACAACATATTTCCTACACAAAAATAAATCCCTATCTTGAGCTGTGGCAACCATGTCAGCATATTTTTTGACATGCATTTTACAAACCAAGTCAATCGACACTTCCAAGAAGAAACAAATCTCTACATAGGAAACCGTGCCCCTTGATAACTTTGGTTGATGCAGGGACCTAACATCACCCAAAGTGTCATAATGGCCATGAAAAGGCCATTGTTGACTATCTTTATGTTCATACATGTTATATGTTATTATCTCTATTTCAGGGATTTGAACCATAACTTGTGCAACGAGATAGCATTGGCAACCTATCTTTTTCGCAAATGAGAATCTTTGTTTCTTTTCATTTTCTCCTATTTTTTCCTCGAGGCCATATGAACAAGTCTACCTACATAAAAATGTTTGAAAGTTCAGTACATATGAAAAATGATAAAGCACTGTTACTACCAACTTCGGGCCCTGGTATTGCACCAAGGATGTTGCAACTCCCAAGGCTTCTCAACTTAAATTATCAACCTAGGGTTCGTACAAACTTAGAGGTGATAATGCTTTATGCACAACAAGTTAGGTTCTACTCATGTCACCCTCAGTCATTAGATTAAATCAAGGTATTAAGAGACCACTCTTTCAACTAACTACAAAGATAATTTCTTATGAAAGCATATCATGATTGCAAGGAGATGAACAAGATTCTAACTACATAAATGAAAATGACATTCATTAAATGTAAATGCTAATTGAAATTGCATGAAAGGGAGAGGCTAGTCTAGTTGTAGAAGTAAACCATGCTACTCTATTTTCACACTTAATCAAATCAATATCCTACTTTCATGAATCATTTATCTATTTTCAACTTGCTTAAAATGAGGAATTCAATCTTCAATACAACTATGAAAAAAATGCTAAGTCTAATTCTACTTGTTGGTCTTATGTTTGCAGTGAGGAAAGGATGGGGTTGGAGTGGTCTTAGAGTCTTCCTTAATCATGAAATCAAATATTGGGGGCCATTATTAAACTTAAAAATGAAAGGGTCAAAATATGGAGCCAATATGGTTGAAGTAAGCAATGCTACAAGATTGCTACAGGAGGCCTTATTTTTCTACAAGAGGGGGTCCGAGAGATTTTTGGGGACAATAATGTTATCTTAGAGGTGAATGAATGTGGATGAAGGTGAATAAAGGTGACTAAAGGGTGTGGGATCCCCTTATCCAAGCTTAGTACCCCTTGGAGGTCTATCTTGCACCAAAGTTTATGCCCACGGTGTCCTTCATATGCCCTAGAAGAGTGATCTCGGTGGTGGAGTTTGGAAGCAATGTGAAGTGTCCAGGAGAGAGATGGAATGGTCTAGGTGGATGTGGAAGAGTGTGCTCACCTGTGCAAGTCATAAAAAATCCTTTTAGACTAATCAAGAACATTCATCAAATGATAAATATTACAACAAAATAAATTAACATGGAAAGGATGAGTTGAATTTTATTAAAATTTACTCTACCCTACAACATAACTGTAATTTCCAAATAAATTCTACTAACTTCTAAGTTTTAGAAACCAAACATGTAGAAGGATTACAATCCAACTCTTAACAATTTCCAAGAAATCATAAACACATATTTTTGGGTTATTGTTGGAGATCATCCAACCACTCTTCCCACAAGAGACCTCGGTGATAGGAAAACCTGCAACTGCAAATTTTGTGATGTAATTCCTACTTAAAGAAGAAAATAATTGCAATGACTTGAACAAGAAAAAGGAAAGAATACAAGAGAGGGACTAAAGCGTCTAGGTTGGGCCCAAACACAAGGGTTTTAGCCCTCCAAAACTAACTCAAATGAAGGCCAACAATGAACTTGTCATTGATAGAAAATAAGAGTCACATACATCATGTGAAATATGAAAATAACAGTATCAAGCACGAGGCTTTCAGTAGCTACTCCCATCTTCAACAAAAATTTGAATCCTAATGAGCCTTTAGTTTTGTTTTTTATACAAAAAGCAGTTGAGGGTAGCTCCCTTGAAAAGAGGAGTGATTCCATCCAAAATCTCGAGATTGGTGGATCTGGTTCCTTTGAATTCAAGATGTTGGTGAGGAATATTTGATCTCAAGCTGAGTTAGGGAGTTAATGTAGTGGACAGGCCCCCCTATATTATCTCTAGATGTGTCCAATCATCCCTTGCATAGTGAATATCTCCAAAAATGCTTCTTTTGCCTACATATTAATCACATTAGGCCATGAAATATGACAAACACTCTTTAATCTTCCTACTAAGCATATTATGGTTAAAAAATGAAAATTAATGTGAGAAAAGGAGAGTTTTAAGGGTTGGAGGATAACACAATGGGCCTCAAAATATACCTGTTGATGGGACCTATCAACCAACATCTAAAAAATACATCTCTAAAAAACTTACACTTCATATCATTTGGAAGCAGTAGGCCTTAAACCTAGTTGTTTATTTTGTACTCAAGTGAAAGAACATGGAGCTTCTAGTTTCATTTACTCTCCTCTAATAAAGTCGAGAATTCTATGTGAAGGTATTTTTGCAATCCGGTTAATCTCCATTTTATTTCCATGTACTTCAGATCAATCTAAATCCTTTCTAGAAAATATGATCTCTTTTCTTTACCTAGTCTTTCATTAGAAGGGCAATGACAGTTTCCCATTTTCCTTGATTTACCATTTTGTGACCCACAAAGTCACTACGATGGTGACCCAACAAGTTGTTGCAACAATGACCCAGAAAGTTGCTACAATAGTGACCTAGCAAGTTCCCATAACAGTGACACAATGAGTTGCTGCAACGGTGAACCAATGAGTCGCTGCAATAATCAACAAATGAGTTGCCACAACATTCAACCAACAAGTTGCTATAAAGGTGAGAAAGCGAGCTATTGCAAATGTGCACCAACAATTTGGTGCAACGGTGAACCAGTGATTTGCTAGAGCTATGAACCATCGAGTTGTTGCAACAGTGAAATAGTTTGTTGTTGCAACAATGAACTAGTGGATTTTTGGTAATTAAGTTTGGTGCTCTCCTAACCCTTGAAGAGAAACAACCAATTATGTGCTTGACAATGGAGCACTAATTCAAGTATTTCAGAATAGTAGAGAAGTTCCATGTACAAATACAAATAATGAAGGCTACTATATTGCATCAAATCTTAATTGATATGCAATCTAATGCAATCCAATGAGCAACAAATTTGAAACCTCTTCATAGAGAAGCACCGATCAGATAGTCATATAGTCAGAGGAATTACCATAAGCATTCATTATATCCAAGCATTAATAACATCATAAGTAAGCATTTCATACAACCTTGCTAAAATAACTTATCTACGTTTGAACCTTTAAGTCGGATATCCAAAAATTGTGGGGAATGTAGACATATATTAAAGATGGCCTAAATATGGCATAAAAAAATTCATTTTGTTAAAACTTCGGGTTTCTTTATTAGTGAACTCCCACTTGAAAACTAAATATTTTGTAAGAATCTCCTCTTTCTACTAGGGAACTGGTCAAACAATGCTCATGAGGACCTATTTATTTTCATAGAATGAACTATCATATGGAAACAACCATAGAACTAGAGTTTAATATGTCTATTTATTTCCATGAATCTCTATTTTCATATGGAATAAATTCAGTAAAACTCCATAAAATAATCTAAAACGTCTCGTCTCTAGATAAATTTTGTGTGAGGGGGCACAATATGCATAATATTTTCTACATTACTCGTAATCAAATATTCCAATGTGAATAGGGAAAAAAAACCTACAAAACTTACAAACAACACAAACAACAAGAATGCCACAACTTACTATTTCACTCTAGTGTGGGCAACATCGACCTTCACTCATCTGGTTACAATTGTGTCAAGTTGCAACTTCTATGAAATTAGACTTATTCTTAGTGTGTAGGGGCTTTCAGAAATGGACAGGCGACTCGAGAATCATGGATTTTAGAAAAGAGAAGGTGGGAAGGTGAAACATAGGGGCTTTCAGAAATGGACAAGAAACTTGAGAATCATGGATTTCAGAAAAGATAATGTGGGAAGTTGAAACATACTCGTCCATTAATTCAGTTGGCAGTTGGTAGGAAAAATATCTTATCGTATCATACTAGTCATAAGGCAAACAAAGCCTGCAACAAAGATAAAGAATGTTTAGGAGACAAAGACGGAGAGGGACAAGGTCGATGGTGAGTTGACGGGGGTTGGCGAGAGTAGTTTCGTTGACAACAGGATAGTGCAAAACTAAAAGGGTAAATCATTGACTCATTAGACTACTCCAAAAAGAATGATTGCATCAACAACATTTACCTCCATGATCTTCTGTGAAAATGTTCGTAAAATGATATTCAAGTTGGTGCACCATAGGTTTATTCAACTTTTCCAACACACAACGAGAGAGTGCATTGCCCCAATGTCTCTAATTCTTTCTCCCTTTAGACCCAAGCTCTTTGTTCCTCAACCTCCTATTTATTCCTTTCATGGAGGCATCTGAGCAGTTTCTCCATCCATGCTTCGTACAAATCCATATGTAGATGGAAACTCAATGTTTTTGGTCTACTACTGGTGTGCAAACTTTAGTTCAAGTTGTAAAACTAGACAGTACTTATTGATCCCACTATTGTTGTACATGAGCTATCCCACTATACTCATTAGGTAAAAGAACATTAGAAGATGAAGAAAAAACCCCTAGAAGTCGTCGACGTGGAGGAGTTCCTCAAATTGAAAAAAAAAAACAACAAATATCTATGTGCTTTACTTTGCATGCTTTTCCACACCAACTAAAACCATGATCTTTCTAAACTACATTGAGATTTACAAGAATGAAATGTAAAACCATAAGTAGAGGCAAGAGAACCAAGTCAAGGAAGAAACTTGAGCATGGAAGAAAGAAAGTGATAAGGATTCTCATACAACTTAGCACAGGATCGTGGTTCACAAAAAATCAATCATGTAAGGAATATGTCTACTGTGATAGATTCTATAGAGTGTTGTTACACATTACATGCACTGAGTCTAAAAAGAAGACATGTGACAAGCGTTTTGATGGTGTGTTGAGCAATGATAGGTGTAGAGAGTCCCCGGCTTATTAGAGTGGGCATAGAAATGACAAGGTAAACAAGCCTGAGGACTACCATAGGAAAACTCAAAATGGAAGAGCTATCAAGGTCTGTAGAATTATAGACTTGAGACAAGTATTTGATCTCTACATTGACAGGCACATAAAGATGTATGGATTCTCTGCATACTGCTAGTTTTGATTTTGACTTTGATTTTCATACTGAGGCACTTTGATAGAATGTCATAACACTTAGTTCGAGGAAGACCACATAACTAGTGGTTGGGGAAGGCTACACACCCTAGATCAAACTTAAGAAAGTCAAGAATATGCCTACTCTAATGCCAAGTTAAACACACACAAAAGTAATAGGAATTATTTATATGATTCATTGGATACATTCTATTCACAAGATATACTTATTAATACAAGTTTATTGACCCTTGGTTTTCATCTTCCAAGATGCTTCTTGGACTTCCCATAACTTTTGGTATTCAGTTGAGGCTCTTCCCCTTCCTCTCAAGTGAATAAGCCAAGTTTTCATAACCCAAGAGGATTATGCCTCCAACATTTTAATAGTGATGATTAGTCAACCTATATTGGAAACTGCCCTCACCACCCATTGACAATCAAATTATCATAAGTTTTGTCATCTTTTAACTTGGGTTGTTGGGATAAATGTTATCCTCCTCACCCTTGTTTGATTCTTTGATGTGACATGTTGAGGTTATAATAAGTATTTCTTGTAGCGACTTAAAGGGGGAAAATATATAATAGACAACATAACAACAACACAATTTACCACCATAAGCCCTCATCTAATGCATTACAATGGAGGATACCAAGCCTCCTAAAATTGCTTCATTACATGTAATCAATGTATTTAATCCTAATAAATAATATCATAGTAGGTCAATCCATTATCATTAAAGACTTAGGGTTTGTGAGTAACTAGATCTAAAGGTTTAAGTGGAGATTTATTGGCATGTTGGATTCCCTAGGTTTGTTGTAAGCCCTATTATTTAGGCTTACACTAGTATTAGAGCGGGTGGATGTGCTATTGTTAAACACTTGAGGTTTGTGAATAACCATATACTTGTTCTTCAGGCATATATGTTATAGTGTGATAGTGCATGGAGTTATCCCTCTCAAGCATAAAGAGCATGTAGGATCAAGTTGTGAAATGAACCACTTGGATATGTATGAGTGGTAGGTGCGCTTGTATAGTATATTGATGTTATCAAAGATGTTGAATCTTTGATTAAGAGGGAATATGTGAAGTAATATCAAATGTGAGATGGTTGTGACCAATTTATGATAAGGAGGCTATATAGTTGCACGAACATGAGACCAGGAAGAATTCAAAAAGAAATAGTCATCTTTCAAGGATTTGCAAGTGAAAGATGTAGCATGAGTAGCATGAGGTTGTGTGGAACATGGTAAAAGATGAGCATGGAAACATGAGAACATGGAGAATTCAAAAGGACGTAACTAATTCTTTCAAGGATTTGCAGGTGAAAGATGTAGCATGAGTAGCATGAGGAGCATGAAAAGGCAAGACACTAGGGGTATTTGTAAGTGTGTGAAAAAAAAGCAATGGCCATTCCGACATTTTTGGAGGAAATAATAATAATAATTTTAAAAAAATAATTACTTAGAACATAGAAACTATAAAACATAAAACAAAACAAAACAAAAACTTTGAGATGGGAAAAATTTTTAAACTACATGTAAATGAGAATGCACGCCCATACTAAATTCTAGAATGATAAAGTCACAAATGGAAGATTTTCCAACTTAAAGTAAAAATTTTGAAAACCTATTATAATTTACAAAATCCCTTTAATATATATATTAAGAATATAATTTTTTTAAAATAATAATAAATAATATTACAATTTGATATTTACACTTTTACACTTACAATGGTATATATTTTAATATTATTAATTTATTATTTATATTGTATTTTTAATTTAACCGATTTAAAAACCTTTAAACCTTATCAAGGTTCAAATTACACTAATGCTAGCGGAATACCATTCGATTCCTTTTTTTATATTAAGTTAAATTAAACTTAAAGCATGTACTAAAAATCAGAACTGGCTTAAAGAATATGTAAAAGTTAAAATTGGAGTTGCTATAAAACACTGTTTAAACATGTACTAAAAAGCAAAATTGATGTTGCAATGGGATGTTGTAAAATTAAAACTGGAAGGTTGCAATGGGATGTTGGGCATGTTTGTGTGTATTGTGCCTCATCAGAAATGTGAAATTTGAAGTTTACAAGTTCTTTTTTAAAGTTTAAGCTGAAGTTTAAAATTTTTAAAATTTAGGTTAAATGTAATTAGAGGTAAGTTTAGATGTTAAATTAAACGATGATTTAATTTAACAATTTTGTTATTAAAAACATATAAGGTTTTTTAATATGTTTTTAAGTTTAATGGTTTTTAAAACATTTTTTTGTAATGAGTATTATTTTCATTAAATTTAAATTTGTAAATGAAGATTAAATTTCACACAAATTAAATTATTTTATTTTATTTAGTATGAGAAATGTTGTAATATTTGTAATTAAGCTTAAACATCTAAATATTGGTTCAATATGAAAAAGATGTTGTAGTGGTTGTAAATGATTGTAAATATTTAAATTTTGGCTAAAGAAATATTCTAGTTTCCATAAAATGAAACATCACATCCAAACATAATAATAATAAAACATAAAATCAACTCATTTAAAAATTAATAAAATTAATAAATAGATTTAATTCATTTGTAATATTGTAATTTTGTTTATAATAAATTGCAAACAATTTTTTCACAAAAAAATAAAATTTTATATGTATCACATTAAAATTAATTTAAATAATGATGATTCTAAGTATATAAATTAAAACAATGATTTTAATTCATAACCATTATATTTCAAAAATTCAAATTAATACTAAATTATTTTTTCTAAGTTTATGTACCGCATAAAAAATTTAAATTATAAAATAGCTATGTATTATCGTATATATTATATATATATATATATATATATATATATATATTATATATATATATATATTATATAGATATATATATATATATATAATGAATAACTAACATAGTTTTTTTTTGTAGTCCCAAGGGTTAGCTCAATTGGTCAAAATCAGTGCCTCGCCATCAGGAGGTCATAGGGTCCAATCTCCTCGAAGCCCTTGGGGTCAGGCCTTGCTAGTGGGCCACGGGGCTAGATTCCCTTCGGGGTCGATCAGCCAGATTTTTCTGTAGACATAGCCACCAGTTGACCAAGGTGTTTGTGAACCACAACCTAAAAAAAAAAATAGTTTTTTTTGTGTGAATCAAACATTTCTATTAATTTATATCAAGATTACATTGTGAGAAACTTGGTACTACTCTGCTTACGACCTCATTCTTACTAGACATGTTCGCCAAAAGATAAGGATAACAACACATTGAAAATAACCACAGTAAACATAAAGACCATATGCAGATTGCCCAAAAATTCCCAAAAAAACCCCAAAACGAAAATACATCTAATATTCATCCCAAATCAACAAGATTACCTAGCATCTGGAACGTCTAGTTCATGTCCTACAACCAGAGGAGTGTGAAGTCCCTAATGAATGTGTGCTTCCATACGCGCCAACATACCCTCCAATCTATCCACCCTCACTTGGATCCTTATTTGTCCTCGACGTAGGGGTTCTGATCTATCCACCATGTGCTATTCGTTATGTTGAAGGTCATTCATGAAAGTAATGATCTCATTTCGATCATCATGTCGGTCACATGCGAGTTGCTCCAATATGGTGGTGACCTGTTGAATTTGGTTTTCTAGTGAATCAAATGGAGGTGGAAAATCAATTCCACGAGGGGACAGAGATGTTTATTGGTCTACCTCCTCCCCAAAGTCTCGAATTTTCGTCTGATGGTTTCTCCCCCACTGCAATGCCCCATGCCTCTATGAGCAAAACTTCGCTAGCATTGCATGGGTTGTGGAAATTCCACTGAAGGCCACCAGTCCCACACCCTATGCTCACAGAAATTGACACCCACACTTCTAGGACAGGGAGACCAAGAAGAGTTACAGAATTGTGCATTGGAATGGATTCGACATATAGTCACTTTCGACACCGACCAAACTCATAACTATAATTGACTTACAATACTAGCATAAAGTGGGTAAACCCCATAAACAACACCATTACCTATTGGAAGTAATGCTTCCATGTCATGTGTTCAATGTGTATTACAAGTTGTCAATGAGTATTCTGAGATGTTATTCTAGATGTGGTTGTTCCCATGTGTATGAGTTGTAATTGTGAATCCCAAGGAGTCAATCTAGAAGTTGTTATTTCCCTATGTGTGTGAGTTGTCTATGAGTCATAGATCTACCTTCTTCAGATGTTATCATCTAGAAGTCGATGATCTAATTGTTATATATGTAACTTCTTTATGTGATCAATAAAATAGAGTATGTGATTTGTTGTGTGTATAATCTTTTGTAGCTCTCTTCTATTTATCTAATACGGTATCTAAACTGGTATTGGCTTGACTCCCTTAAGGGAGGGCTAAGAATATGTGAGGGCTCCTGAGCGTTATTATTTTTGTATGCTTCTGCGGGGAAGAGATCTCTGTGTTAGATGTTTATGTTGCAATCTTGTTTTGATCTCAAATTTTGGAGTTTGCATTTTTAAACATATGAGTCTGGCCAACTCAATAGGTGAGTTTAAGTTTGTTGGAATTGACCACTCTAACAAATGTTGCTTTGTGAATACTAGAAATATCCAAGACAAAGATTGAACTAGATGAATAACTTTTGACCTATGCTAAGGAGGGGCGTGATGACTTGTCTATGCCTAAATGACAGGTGATAGTTTGATGATTATTGAATTTGCAATTGTGAAATGTTTCGATTCTAGTTATAAAAAAGGGTTGTTGGCTCTTAAACTGGAAGCCCCGATGTCTGAAACATCAATTCTTGTGTAAGTTCAAGTTGTTTGATCAACTTTTGAACACATTCAGTATCCGGACCTCCATTCTAGCAATTAGCGAATAACCAAAAGTGAAATATTTGACAAATGGTGTTTGGTCCATAAGATGGTTCATTACTTAACGACTCTTATCACGGAAGCCTGACAAGCCGAGGGGTCAATATTGTTGATCTTGAAATATTCATCAACGATGGTCAAAGGTGGTTACATTTTAAATGGAGGTCAAGTGACAACTTGGAGATGTGGTGGTGAAAGAGCGGTGTTTGTGAGATTCCAGAGTTGATGTGAGTGTTGATGAAGACCAATAAGACATGGATTATCCTTGTTGTTGTAATGTGTTTTCCATGTAAGCATTAAGGGAGGGTGTTGGATGTAATGCTTCCATGTCATGTGTTCAATGTGTATTACAAGTTGTCAATGAGTATTCTGAGGTGTTATTCTAGATGTGGTTGTTTCCCATGTGTATGAGTTGTAATTGTGAATCCCAAGGTGTCAATCTAGAAGTTGTTATTTCCCTATGTGTGTGAGTTGTCTATGAGTCATAGATCTACCTTCTTCAAATGTTATCTTCTAGAAAGCAGTGGTCTAATTCTTATATATGTAACTTCTTCATGTGATCAATAAAATAGAGTATGTGATTTGTTATGTGTATAATATTTCTTAGATCTCTTCTATTTTTCTAATATTACCTCCCTAATTGACCATGCATAATGAACACCAGACAAAGACCAAGAGGGGCCTACCCCCAGAAAAAATATGAGCACACCTGAAGGCTGTGAGGGAGAATTTAACCAGTGAGATTGGAAATGAAATAACTACACAAAGAGTCACTGTAATCATTAGATCCAACTGTTGAGTGCTTCCACCCAATTTCCTACTCATGTCGAGTGTCTATGCAGACCTCCACGAGCCCAGGTCCAAAGTCGTTTTATGTTGAGTTGCTACCACGACAAGGGATGAGCTTCCAAGATTTGAAACGGTGTTCATTCGAACTATTGTAATTTGGGGAGTTAGGGATGGAAAGGATAACAAGCCACCCTACACTCCAACAAAGATGTTGCCTATCAGTTTCCCTCTGCCCATTAACATGCAAATCCAACAACCGTCCAAGAGATCCTACATATCACATATACCACAATGCCCTTCAAGAACTGTTTGTTCTTGCGCGCCACATGAGGCATGTTGAGCGTACTTCATGTCATCTCATGTTGCATGGGCTGGGGTTAAATGACCTCCTTGTACTTCACTTAACACCAAGGTCACCCCATCGGCGAATAACCATCATAGATTTATTTTAACTCTAATCTACTAAGGATAGAGAGGAATCAAATCTTTCCACAAATCTTTTGTCAAATTTTACACCATTTACATTTTAAGAAATTTAATGCCTCTCAACACTTTGTAAATCCAAAATTAAATTAATCTGGATTCTATCATAATCCTCCAAATTTGTCTTAATCATCCCTATCATGTCGATAGAGATAGATTTAAGTGTATGTCATAATCTCTACCATGTCGATAAAGATAGATTTTTTTGGTTAAATAAGAAAAAAGTTTTAATTGACTTGATGATGGTCGGACTTTGATTTTGAAAATATTTTAAACTTCCATGAATAGAAGTTCGGTGAATTTTTTTCCTCACTCCTTTTCCAATTATTCTCTGAATCGAAAATCGAAATAAATTCAACGATTAAACGTAGACGCTTCTCCCATTTCGAAAAAACAAAACAGCACATCAGTAGTAAAAACTTCGAATGAAGAACGGAATTATGACATGAGTTACTCTTATTAAGAAAAAACTTCTTCTGATCGTTTCAAAATCAAGAAAGGGATGAAGGAAAGACGGCCGTAACACAAAACAGTACGTGACATTCACAAATCAACTGCAGAAATGAAACAAAGGACAGTGACAGTTATATGTTGCAGCAACCAAACTTGCTTTTCCTTGGGTCATTCCAACACTTATTTCTTCCTAAAATTCACTGCAAATGTATATTAAACATAACTTCAACCTCTTCTTCTTCCTCTTCCATATTTCACATTCTACTTTGGAACGATGCTCAGTCCTTCGGCCTCCTTTGGCCCCTTCATAAACACTTCATCCTTCTGCACCTTAGACACTTTCTTCACTACCTGTACCTTCTCGTTCATGGCAACTGCGAGAACAATCTCCTTAATCTCCGTCATTACTGAATTCTTCCCTGCAAATCCATTCAACAATGTAACAATATATCACTCTCGATCGCCTTATATAGTTTATAAATCAATTGGAAGAAACAATATGAAAAGATTACCTGTGAGCATGATGAGGTCGCTATATTCAGTATTGATCAGGAAAGTGAGGACATCAAATCCTTCATCAGAATACGAGAGTTCAGCAGCTGGCCGGCATGCAGGAACAATAAATACGTCTCCCGCACTTACCTCGCCCTCCACTCTTCGGTATGCCTTCACATCTCTCCCGCTTTCACCGGCTGCTTCTGCCACCGGGATTACGATCTCCACTCTTCCGCGCCCTTTTACTACCACTGACACCGAACTGGAACGGCTGCTCCAGTGTGGACCTGTCATCGCTCCCTGCAAAATTATGGTTAATTTTAATGTTGGGATGGAATAATTAGTAAAATGTTATTATTAGGATGGTGGGAAAGTTGATTGAGCTTGATGTGGGTTAATTTTAATGTTGGATAGTGTGGAGGTTTGATGTTATATCAAAACTCGCAGGTGTTGGTAAACGTTACAAGCCAGTAACTAGGATCACCAGGGTGGAAATTACGGATTCTATAGAGGTGCGGTGATTTTTTCAACACCCTCGGGGAAATCGAAACCGAGTCCAAGCTCTCATACCATGTGGAAGTTTGCTGTTACACCAAAACTGCAGGTGTTGGTAAACGTTACAAGCCAGTAACTAGGATCCCCAGGGTGGAAACGTTACAAGCAAGTAACTAGGATCCCCAGGGTGGAAATTAGGGATTTTATAGAGGTGCGGTGATTCTTCCAACAGATAGAATAAATAGTAAGACACTTGTTTTGAAGGAATTACTCTATATTTATAATATATTTTTTTTTTCCGTACCAAAAAAAGAAAAAAAGAGAAACAAAAATAAAAAAATTTGAGAAGGTCGGTCTAAGTTGGATGCTCCTTGAGATAGAGTACTTTAATTTCTCAAAAAAATAGTTCCTATCCTCTACCCTTTTCCCGATTATATGATCCATCCAACATTAATAAAATACTAATTTTTTTAATAAAAATTTGAAGCCACAAAAAAAACTTAAACTTATGTTAGTTAACATAAAAACTCACGCCTTCGTGTCTTGTGTATCCAATCCCCAGGTCTTGCCTTCCCAAGGGAGGGTAGGACTGCGAATCGGCTTTAATGTAATAGCCATATTCATTAACGAAGTCGGGCGTCTTAGTATTCAGATTGAAAGGCTTCTCTGGCTCCTCAGAGCTGCCTGGATGCTTTTTTGGTGCCCATGGCCATGACAACAACTGATCATTCGTCTGCTGTTTTCCCAGAGAAATTATGGGACCTCTCTCTTGCTTTTGGAACAAGTTTTCAACTTCTTCCATGTCCATCTGATAACAATCAATAACATCAATTATCAATAGTCTATTAATCACATACTAACACAGATTCATTTTTATAATCTCTCTCATAATTCAAATCCATATTAATCCCAAGTCTATTATGATTGGTCAATTTCCACCTTAAAAGTCTATTATGATTGGTCAATTTCAATGTACTTCCAGATATTTAAATCATTAGTAATAAACAATATTTTCTTTTAATTTAACTAAACTCTATATTTTAGGAATAAATTTGATGAAGATGAACCAAAGTTAATTGTTTGACTTTACCAAACTACTTTACAAAATTACATATTTTAAAAATATTCTAAAATCTAATAACCATAAACAAAGTTTATTATTTAACCTTACTTAAATCCGTCCATAAATTTGGAGTCCTTAGTAAAAATCTCAATGCCTAAAGTAACTTACACCAAGTCCTGCTGCAAGGCTTTCTTGTCTGAAACCAGAGAACACAGTAGGTGGGTTTTGTCCTCCTCCAACATAATACAGCTGCCACACCAGAAAGATCCCAACACAGTTATTCCCAACGACATGATCAAACAAATACTGAAAACCAATCACAAAAACAATTGTAGCCATTTCATCTAATCTAGCTTATGCACCAACCTCATGATGTCGATCGGGACTCGTAGGATTTTCATTGTACAATAGATTGATGATGATGAGGCTCTGGTTTTTGTCAGTGTTAATCACATAGAACGGTGCACCCTCGGGAACGAAATAAATCTGCCCAGTTTTCAGGTCTTGCTCGATCAATTTCCCCGTGTGTAACCACCCAATTCTTCCTTTCCCTGTAAATCAACAAATCAATCTAATCGCAATAAAGCTAGAGCCCTAATATAAAAAAAAGTTATCAAACTTCAACAAAAATTTGAGGGTGAAGCTTATCTAATTCCTATTGAGGTTCATCAACAAATCAATCTAATCACAATAAAGCTAGAACACTAAAATATATAAAAAAGTTATCAAACTTCAACAAAATTTTTAGGGTGAAGCTTATCTAATTCCTATTGAGGTTCATTCAACACTACATTACTGGAACTTTTTTATAATTACAGACCTTCATGGATGTACATGTACCAACGTGCATCCATGTATTGAGGAAGCATGATAGAGTTGGGATCCATTTCCAGGAAATTGACTTCATAGTTGTGCAGTTGAGGTGCACTTTTTGAATTCTCCCTGAAGGAGGGAACAACTGTTATCTGACCTGCTTCTGCATCTATTCTTTTCCAATGCCTCTCCTTTTTGAATATGAACTGCTTTTCAACCTCCTCTTCATCTTCATAATTATATGATGTCTCATTGCATTGGATCACAGATACCAGACTCAGCACAACAACTAACCATTGCAAGAAAAACTTACCAAACGCCATGTTCGCCTTTACATCTAGTATACTGAATGTATTTGCAGTGAGAAACGAGAAGGCATTCCGGTGGTTATATACTGCATTGATGAATTCAAAGGTTCGTAAGCAAAGTACTGCACGTGGTTATACAACTCTGAAATACAGCCAAAGGTTAAATATTATCATGAAGACATTTGTCGATGATATCATCATGCATTGATGGTATGCACGGTGGAATATGAACCAGTCACTGATGATAATAATTTATTCAATTATTATCATTTAAAGGGTCTGTGCTTGTATCGTTTAAATTATTTATTCAATTATTGCCTGACCGGTTCATGGTTCCAACTATACAGGGCAGGTTGAACGCTACATATACAGGACTGTGGTTTGTCAAGGTGCTCATAAATATTTAATGATTGCCTGACCGACTCATGGTTCCAGCTATCGGGCCAGCAAGGGCAGTCATCAACGATGTCTAACCTCATTGTCGTTACCTTTTATGTCCAGAATCAACGATGTATTAAATTGTTTATATATTTATACATTTTAAAGACGTAAAGTTTATTAATATTAATTAAAAATTAAAAATAGAATCATTATTATAATATTAAACTTTACATTTATTTTTATTTATTTTATTTTTGAAATTTTAATTTAATATTAGTGCTTCTAATTATAATTTTATACATTTTTAGGTACTTGGTTTATGAAAGAAAGGCACATTGTATAACCTAGTATGAGAGAAATATATAATTACGTTCTTATTCACATGGAGTTGACATGTGTTTCTTTTAAAATAAAAATAAAATTTTATGTAAATAAAAAAATACAATGACGTCTATAATTAAAAAAACAAAGAGTAAACATGTTTGGTGTGCCAGATGTAAAATTAGTTCACAAAAATGTGTAAACATGAATAAAATATTTGGATATCCATGTAAATTAATATAATTTCATATTAACTTTAGAGACATAAAATAACTAAAAGTAAAAAATCTTATATTTTCACTTTTGACTCTATGTAAGATGTATAATTATTATATTTTAAAAAAACTTTAAAACATTTAAAATAAATTGTCTTCATATTTATGCAAACTAAATTATTTCAACATCAATTCATATATATTTATATATAGAGTAACAAAATTATTATGTTAATATATATATAATAAAATATTTCAATGATTGGAAAAAAATAATTGAAAGTAAAAAATTCAATTAGTTTGGAATAAAAATATTAAAAGCAAGATGTATAATTCATTCAATTCTTAATATAAAATTAACAGGTGCAATTCAAAAAATATTACTAATAATAACAAAATATGTCAATGTTAAGTAAAATATGTCAATATCAAACTATATATATTTATGGTTTAAAAAAACTATATATATATGGTAGAATAATTGAAAAAAATAAAATCTTGTGTTTATATTTTTTCTAACAACTATGCATTTTCTTCCTTTTTTCGAGTATATTTTTTTGTCAATTTTGTATGAAATCCAGTAAAGATTTGTTGGAATTGTAACTTTAACTAAATAGTCTACATAATCCAAATGACCAAGGGGATTTTCAAAGCATAAAATCCATTTATGCATTAAAAAATACAATTTAAACCATGAATATATATATATATATATATATATATATATATATATATATATATATATATATATATATATATATATATATATATATATATATATATATATATCCATTTTAATAAGAGATCTATCAAGTGGCAAGAGGACCAAATCTCTTGAGGTGCAAACCATTTTTCAAGTTTTGCACTAAAAAGGAGGTTTGCACCTCAAAAGATTTGATCCTTCTCGACACTTGCTAATCCATGGTTAAGATGGATCTATATTTATATATTCCAAGTTCTCACTTCTCAACTTCATTTTTTCAAATGGAATTGCTTATAAAAACTGATAAGGCCCATTGCGTTCATTTTAAATTAAGTGTTTAATGGAACTATTTTTTTATTTCTCTATTCTCTAATGTTTCCAACTTCATTAAGAGGGAGAAATGGTTTATATATGTGACTTCCATGGTGGAGCACGTGGAAAGGAGTTTGTGAACTATGCATACTATGACAACTGACAAGTTTCACAGAGTATAGATTGTCACGAATTAGAGTTCATGTGTCATGTAAGGAGTTCTAAAACAATGTTAGAGCATGATCATATCCATGGTTGTGCTTATTTATTTCATAGCACTTTCCTTGCTTTCTATACACAAGCAATATAGGGCTCCCATGTAAATAAAATAGAAACAATCAATTTAAAGTAAAGGTCGATATGTGTCGATCATTGACTTTTTCCACCCTTCAAAAACTAATAACATTAATTGGTATATACCAACCAATTTTACTTTAATGTGCTTTTTTCTAGTTTATGGTTGGCATGTGTAGGGAGGATTAATAGACCATGGTTGACTATGGTTAAATATGGTTAAGTTTAGGTTGATGAGATTTTATTATGGTTAACATATTGTTAACTATGGGTAACCATGTGGACTATGATTGACCATGTTTGAACATGTCTAACTATGTTGACCATGGCTAACCATGGTTGATCATGTTTGACCATCTCTAAACATGTTGATCATGGTTGAACATGGTTTGGCTATGGTTGGCCAATTGACCATGGTTAACCACTTAAACATAGATGACAATTGTTGACCATGGATTACCATGATTTACTACTTAACCATGGGCGGCCACTTGAACATGGTTGGGTATGTTGTGTAAGGTTATCTATTATTAACTATGTGATCTCAAAATGGGGCTCTTAGGCTTCTTGTCCAACTTACAACAACCTCTCCCACTTCCAAAGCTTTAATTTTCTCAAGTCTTAATGATTAACCAATGCGGAATTAAGAAATTCTTGAAAATATAGGTGTATGCTTGTATTTGTTTTAAATTGATTACTTGCTTTAATTTCTGTTGTTGTGCTGTAAATTAATGTGCTGACACTGATGTATAAATACATATAATAGTAAATAAAACAATAGAGATAATGCAGCAATAAAACACACACAAAAATGGCAATTTAATTAGGAGTTCACCCACACTTCTTGGGCTATATCTTTGTGAGCTCTAGTCAACTCAACTAGGCTCTCTGGGATTATGGTATAAGTCTTTTTACAAGCTCTTTGGCTCAAATACTACTATTCTACACATAAACAGTGGGTTCAGACACCATTTTATCCCTTGGCTCTTGGTTCTGGCTCTTGGCTCTGACTCTGGCTCTTTGGCTCTAGCTCTCAGTTCTTGGCTCTTCACTCTAGCTTCTTTCTACCTTCTATCATGATACAACTCTCTCTGGGCTTTTCACTTGAACTCCAAGTGACTCCCTTGGCTGTCTTTTGCTTTAGCACTACCTTCTTCGCCTTGGCTTCTTGCCTTGGCTTCACTTTCAGCAACAAAACCCCCAACAATCAACAACAACAACCAACAATCAACTCAGCAACCCTCTGTCTTTGACATTCATGGCTTTTTAAGCCAAATCAATGTTGTCTATTTGTTATCCCTTCCGGGCTCTCTGTCTTCCGGCTTTGTGGCTACCACAGCGATTGTCTCTGCGCATAGTCATTCTCTTTCGCCTCTATGGCTCTCTGAGCTTCATAACACACAGGTGTGATGGCGATTTCTGATGGAAAGGGGTCGGCGCATGGGAAAACTAGTCATTTTGCCTTCCTTTGCCGAAATGGACACATAATGCCATACACAGAGAAACGCATGAAAAAACACATTTTTGGCCATTTAGTGAAACTTCAAATGTTCATAACCTTGCTTCATGACACTATCGGGTCCACCCTTAGTCACTGTCACAAGTCGCAATTGGCCTGTTCCCTGGTTTCATCGCATTGCGCATATATATATATATATATATATATATATATATATAATATATATATATATATATATATATATTATATATATATATATATATATCTCCCTGCTCTGTTGTATAGCTCTGATTGCGATTCAGCGATCGCACCATCGCATCGCCCGGGGTCTTGCCTTTGCCTTGTGGTATCACCGATTGCGATCCGTCGAAATTGGTGATCGCAGTATCACATCAGCCCATCGCATGTTATGCTTCCGACTGCCTGCTGACTGCCACCGCCGATTGCGATTGCCGATCGGATCTGGACTATTGATCAACTAGATTCGACGGTTCCTGTTCATTGCCTCTTTGATTTCTAATAGGATTTCTTTTTGCTGATTTCTCATGTTTTTAGCCTCTTTCCCAAAGAACAGAAGGGGAACTTCTGTTTATGGTAACTCCTTCATCTGAAGCTCATTTTCTCCCATTCAAGTTGCATTGGATTCAGAATGAGGAGATCTCTGCAATGAGACTATTTCTGATAGCAGCCTGTGATTTTCAATTTCCTTTGATTTACAAAGGGTTTGTGCCATTTGACACCTTTTACCCCTTATATGAAGTCTTTTAGACTTAGAGGTTTATTCAGGATCCATTTTTGGATCACACCTTCCCACTAAGAGAACTTTTGATCTCCAAAAGACTGATATACTGAGCTGAACAGTAAATGAGAGTGACTCGCCCTCTTCTTTCAGCCTCCCTACACTTTCCTTGCATAGTGCCTCTGAACCAAAATTTCTGACCACTTCCCTTCTTGGATGGGCTAGTCTTCCTCGGAAGAACTGTCTTCCTCCTTGCCTTTCTGCAGAACTTCTATTGAAATGGTCACAGAAGGTGGCTTGCACTTGTTTGCCTTGATCATTGATCCAACGTGGCTCAAACAAATGTGAAGTACATCTGCTCCACAAACTTTCATTTGTACCTATTTGAAAAGTTGTCAACAACAACTGTTAACAACAACAGGCATACAGACGACAACTAGATGGACTAAACTCCTGCTTCAACAAAAGAAAAATATTTCACATCTTGTGAACACCTCCATGTCTTGTATCTTCTTACAAATGATGGGCTAGGTAACAAGCCCACAAAACATGCCTCTAAACAAATTTCCCTTCAAGTCAAGCATGTAGAAAAAGACCATTAGGACTCTTTTTCCAAAGATGAAACACTCCATCATTATCTCCATTTGGAGACCAAGTTAACTTCTTCCAAGTCAACATGGCATCACATGCATGTTAAAGTAATCAACCCAACAGGTTAAGTAACAAGGAAATCATCAACATCCCTGTGTTCATGCATCTCATGCTCATGCATGCATTTCATCCTTCAACTTTCACTTAAGCAAACTGTACTTTCGAAGCTGAAATGAATTATAATGTAGATGCATCAATAGACATGAAATCTCAATTGGATAAGAACTCTAGCCGTTCCTTACCAATCCCTTTCAAAGGTACTACCTTTATCTGCACATCAACATCATCATGTGAATCATTCTGAGACACATCATTCATGGAATCTTCACTTTCCTTTCTGCCATCTTCTCTTTCCACTTTCTTAAGCTTTGGTGGAAGCATTGCTGGATTCAGTGTCCAACATTTTGCAGCGAGATGTCCTTGCTTATGGCAGTAAGTGCAACACATGTGCATCCTCTTGACAGCATGATTTGCCTTGTCCAATGGACCTTTGGCTTCTTGCTTCTTTTCCTTCTTCTGCTTCTTGTATGTGGCCATTCTCTTCCAATATCTAGAAACATCATGGTTATCCAAACCACAAAAGGAACATGCAATTCTTTTCCCATACATATGTGGAAAATCATTATGCTTTGCAAAATCAAAAGGAATATGTTTAGAACCAGATTTATACCTTTCTCTTTGACCTTTAATGCCTTCATGCAGAGGTGAAGCAAATGAAGAAGTGGCTTTCTTTGGAACACCATCAATATCTTCAAGGTTGTTGGAGTCTCCCCAACTCTCTGGTTCAAGCGTGTGCTTTTGAACACCTACATCTTGCAGATAATGTTTCAAGCCATTGCATTCCTCTTGAATACAACCTTCACACTTTTGAGATAGAGGACATAAAATGAAACTCCTTCTTGGGACTATTTCAATGGCCTTCATGGCAGATTTGGAACTCTATCCATAAGACTATCCATAGCCAAGACCCAAATAATTACGCCTTTCCTCAACCATTATTGGTTCAACAATAGCTTGTGCATGCTTTCCCAAGCCCTTTCCTTCATAGCCCATCTTGGACATTAGCTTGGAACCTATGCCTTTAATATGTTTTTCAAAAGAACCAATATAAGCATTCTCAAAAGAATTTGAAGACAAATTGGAATGGTTTACCTCTTCTTCAAGCTGATACTTGACCAAGGCTTCATGGGAAACAAAGAGCCGTGTTTCCAACTCATGCATCCTTTTCAGGTTCATATTTGCAATATGAAGTTGCCTCTCCATTTCCTGCAATTTATCAGTATCCAACTGCTTCTCTTCCTTCATGGAATTTAGCTGCTTTCTAAGCATGTTGCTCTTCCTTCCATCCTCATACATTTCTCTCACCATATCCATCATGGTGGACAATTCTTGCTTCATGTCTTCATTAAGGAATCTTGCGAAGAACACAGAATTTAAGGACCCACTTGTAGAAGTTGTCATTATGCCAATGAACAAAAAAACTTCAACAAGATAAATAAAGAGCTTATTTAAGCAACCTCTTGCAACAAACCTCTTGTGCTTTGGATTGCCTTGAGGTCCTTGGGATAGAATAATGCCTTCAGCTCTTCTTCCTATTGTCCTTCCTAGACTGAGCTATCAACATCTTTCCCTTTACCTCTGCAAACTCAGAAAATAGTCAGTCTGCAAAACAAGCATACAATCAACCTCTTACTATTCAAACACCTTTCAGGCAAGCAGTCTTTGCTTTATCAATCAAGAATTATGATATAACCTTCTTTGAAGGTGGGGTTAATCAAAATTAAGCTTTGATACCACCTGATCTGAAAATGGGGCTCTTAGGCTTCTTGTCCAACTTACAAGAACCTCTCCCACTTCCAAAGCTTTAAATTTTCCCAAGTCTTAATGATTAACCAATGCGGAAGTAAGAAATGCTTGAAAATATAGGTGTATGGTTGTATTTGTTTTAAACTGATTACTTGCTTTAATTTATGTTGTTGTGCTGTAAATTAGTGTGCTAACACTGATGTATAAATACATATAACAGTAAATAAAACAACTGAGATAATGCAACAATAAAACACACACAGAAACGACAATTTAATTAGGAGTTCACCCACCCTTCTTGGGCTACATCTCTGTGAGCTCTATTCAACTCAACTAAGATCTTTGGGATTATGGTATAAGTCTTTTTACAAGCTCTTTAACTCAACTCCGACTATTCTACACATAAACAGTGGGTTCAGACACCATTTTATCCCTTCGCTCTTGCTTCTGGCTCTTGGTTCTGGCTCTTGGCTCTGACTCTGGCTCTTTGTCTCTTGGTTCTCACTCCTGGCTCTAACTCTGGCTCTTTGGCTCTGGCTCTTGGCTTTTCGCTCTTTGCTATGGCTTCTTTCTGCATTCTATCAGGTTACAACTCTCTCTGGGCTTTTCACTTGAACTCCAAGTGACTCCCTTGGCTTCCTTTTTCTTTTGCACTGCCTCTTTGGCTTCTACACTGCCTCCTTCACCTTGGCTTCACTTTTAGTAACAAAACCCCCAACAATCAACTCAGCATCCCTTTGTCTTTGACATTCATGACTTTTTAAGCTAAATCGACAGTATCTGTTTGTTTTCCCTTCCGAGATCTCTGTCTTCCGGCTTTGTGGCTACCACAGCCGTTGTCTCTGCGCATAATCATTCTCTTTCACCTCTGTGGCTCTCTGAGCTTCATAACGCACAAGTGCGATGGCAGCTTCCGATGGAAAGGGGCCGACGCATGGGAAAACTAGTCGTTTTGCCTTCTTGTGCCGAAATGGACACATAATGCAATACACAAAGAAACGTGCGAAAAAACGCATCTTTGGCCATTTAGCCGGACTTCAAATGTTCATAACCCTGCTTCATAACACTATTGGGTCCGCCCTTAGTCGCTGTCGCAAGTCGCAATTGACCTCTTCCCTGGTTTCCCTTCGTATTTTAAAAATACATTAAGACATGGCAAAATCCCACTTATCGGACTTGAAATTATATTCATTTGTATTTCGGAACCCTTTCGGGTCTGGTTTCATCACATCACGTATATATATATATATATATATATATATATATATATATATATATATATATATATAATATATATATATATATATATATATATATATATATATATAGATTGCACCACTTCGTTGTATAGCTCTGATTGTGATTCGCCAATTTCGGCGATTACACCATCGCATTGCTCGAGGTCCTACCTTTGCCTTGTGGTATCGCCGATTGCGATCCACCGATATCGGCGATCGCGGTATCGCATCGACCCATCACATGTTATGCTTCTGACTGCTCGCTGAATGCTACTGCTGATTGTGATTGCCGATCGGATCTGGACCGTTGATTGGCCAAGTCCGATGGTTCTTGTTCACTGTCTCTTTGACCTCTGATAGGCTCACTTTTTGCTGATTTCTCATGTTTTTAGCCTCTTTCCCAAAGAACAAAAGGGGAACTTCTATTTATGATAACTCCTTCATCTGAAGTCCGTTTTCGCCCATTCAAGTTGTGTTGGATTCAGAATGAGGATATCTCTGCAATGAGACTATTTCCAAGAGAAGTCTGTGATTTTCAATTTCCTCTAATTTACAAAGGGTTTGTGCCATTTGGCACCTTTTACCCCTTATATGAAGTCTTTTAGACTTAGAGGTTTATTCAAGATCCATTTTTGGATCACTATGTTTAACCTTGTTTAACCATGCTTGACCATTACAACCATGATTTTCCATACTCAACCATGGTAGACCATGTTGACCATGGTTAACCATGTTATTTATGATTGACCATGTAGATAAGGTATGGCCACGATGACTATGTTTCAACATGGTTGATGATGGTTTTCTGTGGTTTCCCATGAAAGGCTAAAGTTGCCCATGGTTGGCAATCTAGACCATGTTTCCCATGGTAGACTTTGGTAGAGTAAGGTTAACAATGATTGCTCATGGTTAACTATGTTGGAGCATAGTTGGCCATGGTTTCTCATGGTAAACAATGATTGACCATTATTAACCGTGGTTAATTATGATTGACCATTTGACCATGACTTTCCACTTGACCATGGTTAACCACTTAATGATTGTTAACCATGATTGACCTCATTGGTCATGGTTTACCATGTTTAAGCATGGTTGACAATGTGAGGCTAAGGTCAAACCAAAATGGCATTGGAGACCATGGTTTACCTTGTTGCTTAAGCTTAATTATGACTGACAATGGTTGTCCATGCATGACCATGTTTGAACATGATTAACCATGGGTGTCTATGGTTGACCTTGTTGACAATGGTGGATCATGGTTGTTCACGTACAAACATGTTGTTTATAGTTGACCATATTTGACTATTGTTGACCATGGTTGACGAATGTCTATGGTTAACCATGGTTTTCCACTCAACCATAGTTTACATTAACTATCATTGACCATGTTTTCTAAAGTTGACTATGGTTGACTATGGATATCCATGCATGACCATGTTTGGCCATGGTTGACCATGTGTGAAAATGTTGACCATGGTGGACAATGGTTGACTCTAGTGAACAATGTTTGACTGTGGTTGACTATGGTTCCCTATGGTTGTGCATGGCTGAGTATAATTGAGTGTAGCTGACTAGAATAGACATTATTTAACTATAAAATATGATGTTGAGAATGGGTGAATATCATCGATTGCGGTTGACTATGTACGATTGACCACGATTGATTATAGTTTATTATGGTCGGATTGCATGAATATGTGGCAGTGGTGAAGGGATTTGTTTTATTGTAATGTTAGGAATCACATTACAATAAAGTAGGCTATATCCATCACATTATAATGTTTGGTTTTATTCATGGGGGCTTCACTGGGGGAGCAATACCATATAACGTGGGTTCAAATTGGGGGATATATTTTGAGGAAAAATGACATAATATATTGCTGGATATATATGGGGCAAAGGGTTTTTATATTGGCATGTATAAAAAATGGAGCTCAAAGTTAATGAAAAAATGAATACATATAATATCTAGTGAGAATAGGGGATGATTAAATTGGGAAGTTGTATTGGGTTCGTATTGGTAGGGGGTTAAATAATGTAGTTTTCAGAGGTATTTTCCAATATATAGTCAAATTAAGGGTATTGTTTAATATGCCATGAATGCACGTGATATGTCAGAGGTTCATTTAGTGAAGCCCCCATGGTTTTATTCATCACATTACAATGTTGAGTTACATTCATCACGTTGTGATGACAAGTTATGGTCATCATGTTGCAACATTGGGTTTTATTCATCACATTGAAACATTGAGTTATGGTTGCAACATTGCGATATTAAGTTCTTATTATGTATCCATAAAAAAAACAGAAGAAAATATAGATTCAACGACTTGAAAATAAACCTCCTTGAGGGGGCTACCTTATTTTACATCAATGAACAATTGTTGGATGATACAAATGACAAGACCTCCTTGGCATATATGTAACACCCTCCTCCCACATCTACCCAAGCAACCAACTAGCCAGGGTAAACATGTGATGAGAGGCCACTATGATATGATTCGACCTCCTAAGTCAGATTAAGGAAGTGGAATAAAAGAAAACACACCATACAGACATCCAACATCACCAATGGAACCATCATAGAAGAAGTCAGCCACTCAAACAGCTTGTCCCTAGGTCCCACTATTATTTTAGGTCTCTTGGGCCATAGTCACTCTCATGCTATGGGCAAGGGAGTGACCAACAACATAAAGTCACTCTCACAGGCCTGCCTACTAGTGACTATGGACCAAAATTTTTAGTGTTGTGCCAACAACCTCTGGATTTAAGCCACCTTCTCAGGATCAGAGCCCATGACATTTCTTAGAATTGATCCATCTCTTCAAGTCAATAAAGTAACATGGAAATGAAAGTAATAAAGAAAATACTTGTTCAAAACCTTGATTGGATCCCTACTAACTATGATAGGCATTCGTCAAACATATCGTTGACATATAATCTATAGGTGTAAATAACAGACTTAAATGTATGGATCTCATACTTATTTTAGAATCACTATGAACCATTGTTCCCTTATGGCATTTTTTGCATTATCATCTATTAGGTTATAGACACATTATCCATTCACATACAAGTAAAAACATGTTGAAAGCCATACATAACTGTTGTCATAAAATGTGCATATAACCAACATAATAGGGACAGAAATACAATAAACATGACAACCATCAAATCCACAAATACATCAGTACCTTTACATATGGAAATCAAGAGAAATTATTTCTCGTTAATGAATGCAATGAACCAATAGGATATGGGACTACCACATTCCACCTGACTGTAGAATGGCCGAGCCAAATCTCTCTTCAACCATTCACCCCCTTGCCATATTCCAAGCATGAATGTGTGATCTCATAGAACACATCAATAAAAACTCATCCGTGGCTTCCAGATTCCATCCAACTCAACCCATCAAACAATGGTTCCACCTCTCAGTGGGGCATCACAAAAACCATCATCAGATTGGTCTCCATCCAAGCCTTCCAGAGCATTTGTTCCAACCAAGGCTTCTAGGACTAGTAACTCAACCCATAGCTGTCGTTGGGCTTCTAGAGAGTTTTTCCAACCAAGGCTTCCAGGACTAGTAACTCAACCCACCAAGGGCTTCTAGGGCATTTGTCCAACTAGGGCTTCTAGGACTAGTAACTCAACCCAAGTTGTTATAGGGCTTCCAGGAACTAATAACTCAACTAAGGAATCATGAGAACCAACTAAAAACAAATCATGAAAGTAAACCCATAATCACCATGGCCATATAGGAAATGGAAAGGCCTAGAAATCGACTATCAATTCGGGAAATCCTCCATGCCAATGACATATCATGACCAATAATCCACATGCATATGCAATGCTTGTCCAAACTAGTGAAGAAACCATACATACAACTCGGTACCTGCAAGAAAATTTGATGCAGTTGCTGATGTCGATTCCTTCTTGCACTTTCTTGCTCTTCCTTTTCCTTCTTGCTCCAAGAATCCAAGTATGCCACACCCTCCAAGAGTTCTCCAAGAAAACTCTAAGTATCTAAGATTATGAGAGAGAGAGAATAATGAGAGAGAGAGCTCCAACACTTCACTGAAAACAGGTTACCAACTGATCCTCGTAAGCCTTTTTATGAATGAGGCCTCTATTTTCTTCATTTTCCATTATTTTCTTTCATTTTCCTCCTCACATGCAACCTGTGACCTTTCACCTCCTTTTTCTCCTAATTTCCATTATTTTCATAAATAAATGTGCCAAAATGCCTTTTAATGCCTTAGCCATTGCTTTGCCAATTTCCTTAGCAATAAACAACCAAATGAACACCCCCTAGGATGTCTTGCCCAACATTCAACTTGGAATAAGTGTCCCAGTCATCCATGGTTACTATTTTTAACTTTATTACATGGAATTTTTACCAGGGTTGTTACAATATATATGAGTCTAAAGGGTCACAATATGACCAGGGCCTATATAACAGTAATAATGAGGGCACAAGAATAATAATAATGGGCTTCTATGGGTCACACGAATAACAATATGAGGGATACGTAAGCACAACAATAACAATATGAGGGGATAAACCAGTATTAGAGGGACTTAACATGCCCCTCTCCTTCAAAAAAAGTGTTTTCCTGAACGCTTGAGTAGTTCTAGATGATTCTATATAAGATTCTCATCCTCCCATGTGAAATATTCAGTGGGTAAGTTCTTCCACTTGATGAGATACTCTGAAATTGATCAATTTTGTAGCTGTCAGGTTCTTGTTTATGAGATTTCTTCAATATCCAATATAATTTTTCCTTCCTTGTCAACTTCTGGCAATATTGTTTGAAGTCAAAGATTTTCACTTATAACCTTCTTTAAGCATGAAACATGGAAAAATGGGTGTACTCGGGAATATGTAGGAAGCTCCAGTTTGTATGACATAGTACCAGTCTTTTGTGACACCTCATAAGGACCATAACACTTGGGTGATAATTTATTATGCTTCTTAGCTTGATTGAGGGACATTTGTTTGTATGGTTGTACTTGTAAAAATACCCAATCACCTATGTCAAAAATTATTTCACTACGATGTTGATCTGCCTATTGTTTCATTCGATTCTACACTAGAGTCAAGTTATCCTTTTAGAGTTGGAGGACTTGTTGTTGATGCTAAATATGATCTTCCACTGCTTGAACCTTAGAATTTTCTCGTAAAAAAAATGTGATGGATGATGGATGATATCCATAAAGTGCCATAAATGGTGTGATTTTTGCTATGGTATGGAAGGAAGTGCTATACCATCATTGTTCCATAGATAACTGCTTAACCCATTGTGTTTTTTATTAGATACAAAGCAACAAAGATATCCTTCCAAACATTTTTTCACTATCTCAATTTTCCCATCACATTGAGGATGATACGATGAGCTATGAGCTAATTGAGTACCAAGAGAATAAAGTAATTATGTCCAAAAAATTCCAGTGAAAATAGGTTCTTTTCCACTTACAATAATCTTTGGGTTTACATGTAGCTTTTGAATTGTTCCCATAAATGTAGTAGCAATTGTACTGGCATTGAAAGGATGAGATAGTGTACAAAACTGTACATACTTGGTAAGTCTATCAAGTACGAGCATGATGACAATTTTTCCTTTGGACTTCGGTAAACCTATGATAAAATCCATTGAAACCTCCTCCCAACATTTACCTGGAATGAATAAAGGTTGTAATAGACCTGGGGTCTTAATTGTCTCAAATTTATTTTGTTGAAAAACCAAACATTCTGCCACAAACTTTTGAATATATGATTTAAGGCCATCCCAAAAAATTCCTTCTTGACCCAATTTTTAAAAATCGTGAGTGGCCTCCTAAAGGAGAGAACTGCAGTTCCAAAAGAATCTTTTGCTTGATTTGGGAGTTCTTACATAGATATAAGCAATATTCATACCATAATGAATAATTTTTCCATATAAATGTATCAGATGTATTGGGATCTTGCTGCAACTTTTGAATGAGTGTACACACCTCTTCATCATTCTTCCATTCATCCCTAGCTTTAGTTATCTACTAAATTTGGATAATAGCATTGGCATAGAGCAATGCTTCCACATTCTCATGCCTTGTTGAGAGTGCAACTGCAATATTTCATACGCCAACATTTTTGTGCCATTTTTGTCGCTCTTCTTAATATAATATTTGTTTCAAAAAGTATTTAAGACTATCATGATATTTTTTTACCTTGAAGTGTTTTCCCATTAGTTAAGGGCATCATTATAATACCTTCCTCCCACACTTACCCAAGCTAACTAGTCCACTGGGGTAAATATGTGATGAATATTTACTATGATATGATTCAACTCCCTAAGTATAGTTAAGGTAGTGGAATCAACCAAACAAAACTTTACTGACCTCCCTTAGGTGCTATAGGAACCCAATGAGCTAACCAACCATCCCAGGTGCCCAACCCCTAAGTTATATTGTTATTTAACTAAACTAAACCATCAGACCCTCCCACGAAAAGCCCTTCATGCAACTGTAACCCTCCAATTCATCCCACAACAAGGCATTCGTGTAATTGCATCCCTTTTCGCCCAGTTCTGTGCCAACGACTATGAGATTTAAGCCACTTTTTTAGGCTAGTCTCCAAACCACTACCCAAAACTTCATGAAACTTTCTAGAACAATGAATGACACCATGAAAAATCCTTTCACACAAAACTTAGACAAGAAATTGACCTAATAAGGCCTAGTCATGATAGTTATTCCATCAAACACATCATGACACATGTAATGTACAGGTCATGAATACACATATGAACATACGGACCTCATACTTATCTGAGAATCATCAATAAGGTATGATGCCCTCTCACAATAGCGGAATTATCATCTATTAGGTCATTGATTCATTAACGTTTTATCTACTAACCAAAACATGATGAGAGCCATAACTCAAAATTTTCATTAGTCATTCTTGTAACCATGATATAACCAAATAAAAAACAATAATAGAAAAACCATCATAGCCACATAATAATAGGCACATTTACACATAGAACATAAGAGTAAAATGAGCTCTTATTAACATATGTTAATCCAACCAAGTTAAGGACTTCCACATACCACCCAGCCATATATTGGGATGAACCAAATCTTTATTTCATCCAATCACCCCTACACCATATTACAAGAATGAATGTGGGATCTTATGGAATGAGCCAAAAAAATTCAAACCTGGGATTCCAAAGGCTAAACCACCTCAACCCTCAACTAGTGACTCCACCTCACAGTCAGGCATCACTAACCATCACCATATAGATCTCTATCTAAGTTTTCCAAGGCTCTAGAGTGTTTGTTCCAATCTGACTTCCAGGACTAGTAACTTAACCCACAATTGTTGCCGAGCTCCATAGCATTTGTCCAACTAAGGCTTCAACAACTAGTAACTCAACTAACCAAGGGCTCCAGCGAGTTTGCCCAACCAAGGCTTCTAGGAATAGTAACTCAACCCAAGTTGTTATAGGGCTTCTAGAGCGTTTTTCCAACCAAGGCTCCAAGAACTAATAACTAAACCCACATCCATAAGGAACATGAGCACCAACCAGAAAACAAAAGGTAAAACCCACAATGCCAGGGATATTTAGGAAATGGCAAGGCTAGGAAAAACCATTTTCTATCTAGACAGTCCTCCATGCCAATGAAAAATCATAACCAAACAACTTCATGCATATGCCATGCATGTCAAAAACAGCAAGGAAAACATACATACAACTTGGTACTTGCAAAGAAAACCCATTGTAGTAGATGATCACAATGTTCCCTTGCACATTCTTTCTCTTACTTTGCCTTCTTTCTCCAAATCTAAAGTATGCCACAATTGTTGGGCTTGGAATCCCCCCACAACATGTTTTGGGACTCAAAGCCCAAGTTTTGGTCAAATTTATTGTAAGACTCTGCGAATTGCAGGTGCGGAGCGCGAAATATAGGATGAGTCATAGGGTTGTCCGTCCTAAGTATTCTAAGGTAATGTAATGTCATGTCGTCCTACCCATGGTCCACAGACCATGGCATTGTATAAATAGAGCGAGGCTTTAAGTTGTAAAGAGAGCATATGGGAGATAGATGAAATTGAATGGTTCGAGCATAGAGTAAGAGTCTTAAGTGTATTGGGTCGTAGTAGTAGGACGAGGCTCTGCAGCTGAGTGCATAGAGGCCTATTAGAGTCCACAGTTGAGTGCGCAGATCCCTGCAGCTGAGTGCGCAGGGCGGTGTTGAGTCTGTAATCTTGAATGAAGAATAAATAAAGAGAAGTTGATTCCAATTTCTGTGCATCTGCTGTATATTGCCTTCTTTACATTTATATTGTTTTATTTATAGCGCGCACTTATATGATTACTGGATATATTGCTAATTGATCATCAATCTTACACAAATAAGTTAAGTAATCGGGTAATAACAGATTAGATAGCAAGGAACTTGGGTATAATATGAGTTGCGCCCCGAGTAAGGCTGCATGGAAGCAACATCACAGGTTGTGAGGGACTAACAGGTGTGCATAACGACGTGCGCAAGGTCAAACAACGGACCTCCAGAAGCTCATCAGACATCCCCAGTGTGTGGAAACCTAGTTCTAACACCCTCCCATACTAGTTTGGGTGAGACCTTAGTTCGCGCTTTGTGGACTGTTGCTAAAAGGGCTAGTAGTACTGGGATTTTCTTGGCTAAATCACCTTTAAACCTAGGTCAGGCCCACACAAGCCAAAAAAATGGTTCCACTGTTAGGACCAGGATCTGCATAAGGGATGTCTGGTGTCGTGCCATTGGAATCCAACAAAGAAAGAAATTAAAAAGTGGTTCGACAAGAAGATTCACGAGTTCGCGGCGTAGGAAAACATAAATTCGCGAGTATCTAAGGAATAGTGGTTGGAGTGCTACTTGTATATGCAAATCCACGAAATTTTCTTTGCATCCTTTCCTTCTGAGCTATATGAGTGGATCGTGAAGCTAACAAACAGTCAGGGAAGGTGTATGCTCGACAAACCAATCGTTTGGACTGCAGAATTAGTGTGTAGACTAGAAGTGTCAGAAGATAAGATCACGTGAGTTATGGACCATTGGCTCAACCAAATTATAGGAGGATTTGTCACTGAGTTCACGGTAGATACGGTCTTTAGCTACAGTGAGGTGGAGCGACGTTTCCTCAAGGGACCGCGAGGTAAGTATATTAAATCTTTGAACACTTGGATTAAGATGTTATTGTATGAAAAGTGGGTTATGCGAATAAATTAATGGTTGGGACTACGCGAAGTGGGAAGATCTACAGAAGCGGAAGTAGTGAAGAATTGGAAACCAGTCCCTTAATTTCCCCCTCATGGGAAAGCGAGGAAGAGCTCGTGAAAGTTTCTCTGAGAAGTGTGGTCAATTTGATAAGGCAGCGCATTCCGCATTTACCACCTCCAACCACACCATGACCCGTCTCACCCTCCTCACCTTCGTCTCCACCCACCCCACCTTCGCCACCACCACAGTTCAATATGGCAAGTGCAATCAAACTACCGATATTCAAAGGAGTAGGGAATGAAGATCCGAACCAATTCTGGTTCGTGGTAAGAGCAGCATGGGAAGCACAAGGCGTCGTGGATGACAATATCAGGAAGGCTACGTTAGTGAGCGCATTGCAGGATCACAGATTAACATGGTACATCAAGCATTCTAATGACCATCCAAACACAGGAATCACAGAGATCTAGGCTGCGCTGAACAAGGAATTTAGCAGGCCAAAGTCGGAAACATAATCAATCATTGGGTTTAAGGAGATCACGATGCTCCTGGGCGAGACCCCCCTGCAATCCAGACCAAAGACTGAAGGGTATGATTCGCGAAGCCAACATGACATTGACGTATGGACAACATCAAGCATGGTTTGTAGCATCACTGACACCACACTTAAGGACGATGTTGTCACAACAAAAACTTTCCACCCAAGCCGAAGCTTTAGAAATGGCGATGAGATTGCATGAGACCCCTATATGAGACCCTAGTTTGGGAGTCCAACAAATCCACGTGCAACTGCAAAATATGTGTCTGGAAATGCAAAGTTTGAAAGAGGATAGGACACCTCGAACAGAGGTACACGAGGAGGTATGGTGCATAAAATGCAAAGGCCAAGGGCATGACAAGGACCACTGTCCAGTGTTTGCGAGCTACTTGGTAGGAGGAGGGCTAATTCCGTTAAGACCTGAGTCACAATTAGGGCCAAGTGCATCGCCTACATTATGGTGTGCGATCTGCCAGATAGGAGGAAAACACACTACATATAATTTTCATCTATTGCAAAAATATATGCAGACGTCCCAACAATTGTTTTGTAACTTCTGTAGGTCGGTAGGCCATGATGAGCGCACCTGCAAAAGCTACGAACTAATGATGGATCAGACTCTTGCCTACGGGGTTCAGATAGAAATGCAAGCTCTTGAGCCGAATGCAAGAATGGCACATGCTGAATTTCAGGGGCGCGGTCGAGGTGGAATGGGACTAGGAAGGGGTCGCAGATAGTTTATTTGTTATAATTGCAGAGGGCCAGGGCACTATGCCCACGATTGTATAAACCCGGCGAGGGCATCATGTTTGTACTGTACTCAATTTGATCATGAGGCAAAGGACTACCCTACACTGATAACAAGACTACGCGAAAAAGGGGCACTTCAACTCTCTCCGACTCAGAATTTACAGATGATGAGGTCTGAACAACGCGAAGAAGACACGAATGTAAACATGATGCTCAGGAGCAGTGTGACCACTGGCGATGATAAAGGTAAGCAACCAGAAGAAAGTGCATGGGTTCGCAAGGCTCCTACTAAGGAACTTGAGTTTGATTTAGAACGCTCAAAGGAGACATTCATGGAAGTTAAGAAGAGCTTCACAGAGGCCTCCACTTCAGGTAGTAAGGATCAACTAGAACCAGGGATGGATCCTTCAATGCTCACTACCTTTCTAGAGACATGCATGAAACTGCTATGCGACAACAAGGCAATCAAAGGACTACAAGAAATTATCACTAGGTGCGCAGGGTCAGGAGAACTACATGTGGTCTGGAAACTTGGAAAGCATGCTTTACGCACAAGAAGGGAAATGAGGTTGATTGTGCAAATCGGAAAGTATGAAATGGATCAAGTAATCTTGGATTTGGGATTGGACGCGAATGTACTGCCAAAAAAAACATGGGAACGCATGGGCAGACCCGCACTACAATGGTCTCCTATTCAGTTATGAATGGCAAACCAACAAAAGATCTTGCCCATGGGAAGATTGCAAGGGGTAAGAATAGATATTGAAGGTGCGAGCACGTAGGCAGATTTTGAAGTGATAGAGATTGTCGATGACAGTAATCCCTATCCTATGCTACTAGGAATAGACTGGGCCATCGATATGGACGGAGTCATAAATCTAAAGAAGTGCAAAATGATCTTTGCGAAAAAGTCACTACGTGTAACAGTACCGCTAGATCCAACTGAAGGAGCGGGATACACGGAACCGGTGCACGACGATGATAGTGATGGCAACCTCGATTGTATTTATAAGATAACCGCATGAGAAGAGGATTCGGTGAATCTAGCTGTAGATGGAATGATTTCGTGGGAGCATAGAAGCTCCTGCACTTCAAATTCAGACGAGGAGATAAAGCGATGGTAGAATTGGTTGCACGAAGTAACAACGCTTAATTGCAACATGATGGTTAGATCAATGTGCTACGTGACAACGGAAGCAAGGGATTTTTCGATATATGATGGGTTGACAGTGGTTGATGAATTCCTGAGAAAATTTGAAAGTGCAGTACCAGAATAGCATCGGTTCGATGCACTGAAGTGGGCACTACGCGCAATGCCCGCATGATGGTGGGGTACGCATCAAGGAAATTTTGAGAATTGGCGCGGATGCAGAAGAATGATGCACCTACAATTTGGGAAACCACAGATACGGCTAGCAGAAAAATATGACGGATGAGATGATCCATGCACACATCTTGTGAAATGGACCAAGGTCTACGAGGAAGAGCCGCAACCTGAATGGGTACATTTATTCTATTATACCCTGGATGTCATACCCATGAATTAGTATATTGAGACCATGCTTCGCCATGGTACAAGCAAATGGGATGTCTTGCATGGGATTTCTATTAACTTTCACGTTTGAAGATCGTTGGTTAGATACTGTTGATGATGCACTACATGCAGTAAAAGTAGCTATCTTCAAAATACCCTAGGAGCCAATTGAAGTACTTCAGCTAGAATGGGTGACATAGTTGATCTGCACACTAGAGTGTTATAACGTAAATGTTGAGGAGTATAATGAGGACCCACGAAACATTAACATTTCCAAAATGGAAGGTTGTTGCAAGATTCACAAACCATCACTTGAAGACCTCGACATCACCACGCCGCTAAAGATGATGCAGGTCAACATTGGAACAGAGATGGAGCCGAAGTATGCAATGCTTGGGGATTATTGGAATGAAGCCACGGTGGATAAGGTCACTAACCAAGACTTGTTCCCGACCAGAATTATGGACTTAAAAGGGATCGTTGGCGACTTAGGGATGATGAAGTTCACCCTTAAACCTGACGCGAAGCTAGCTAAGCAACGGTCATACCACTTGAATCCGAAGAATAAAGAAAAGGTACGTGACGAGTTAGACAAAATACTCGCAGCCGAAATTATTGAACCAGTGGAAGAATCTGACTGGGTAAGTCCTATGGTAGTATAGGAGAAAAAATAGAAGGGTGAAATAAGAATATACATGGACCTTAGGAAGTTGAACGATGCTTGTGTACATGATCCATTCCCAACACCATTCACAAATGAAGTACTGGAGAATGTTGGTGGTTAGGTAGCATACTTGTTCACGGATGGGTTCTCAAGGTACCATCAAATCAAGATCGTGTCAGAAGATGGAAGCAAAATGACCTTCGCAACAGAATGGGGCTGCTTTTAATACATTGTTATGTTGTTTGGACTGAAGAACGTGCCAGCTATATTTTCGCGCGTCATGGTGGCCGCGGTCAAAGAATACATCCACAAGTTCTTGGAGGTCTATCTGGATGATTGGATTATCTTGGGATTAGTTGAGCACCATGTAGCAAGCTTACGCTTGATGCTAGATACTTGCCACCGACACCAAATTGTGCTGAACCTTAAGAAGTGCACATTCCTCATTCCCTTTGGAAACCTACTGGGACATGTGGTCTGCAAATAAGGACTGATGGTGGACCCTACGAAGATTGTCATTATCCTAAATTCGGAAGCACCATGAAGTGTTAAACAACTGCACGCTACCTTGGGGCACACTGGATGCTATAGGAAGTTCATCAAAATTTATGTCCAAATAACCACACCGATGGAAAAGCTATTGAAAAAAGATGTTACATATTGCTGGAATGATGATTGCACGAAGAGTTTGGATGTCCTGAAGGGGCAACTGGCCTCCACTCCAATCCTGGTCTTCCCAAAATGGGATGTGGAATTTCATGTACATGTTGATGCATCATGTATCATGTTGGGAGCCGTAGTCACACAAGAAGGCGCGGAGGGTGTGGATCACCCGATTGCGCTTGCAAGTTGGAGATTGTCCAAAGCATAAAAGAACTACTCTACCGCCAAGCGTGAGGGTTTGGAAATAGTGTATGCGCTCCAAAAATAGTGACACTATTTACTCGGGGGACATTTCAAGATGTATACCGACCATTCTGTGTTGAAATACCTGGTGAATAAGCTTGTGTTGGGTGGGTGCATATGCAGGTGTCTCTTACTATTTCAAGAATATGATTTTGAGGTCATAGTCAAGCTGGGATGCGTAAACGCAGGACTGGATCACTTGTCACGAATTGAGATGGGCGAGGAACCCACGAATTTGGTGGAGGGACTACCTGATGCACAACTCTTTGCAGTGCATGTCGCGGATGGACACTTCGAAGATATAATCCATTTTACAACAACAGGGACTACACCAAAAGAATACTTAGTCCAAAATAAGAAGGAATTGGTGGTGCGCGCGGCAGAATTTTCTGTCATTGCGGGGCACTTCTACAAAATGGCAAATGATGAGATATTGTGAAGATACGTACCTGAATTTGAACGAGGTCAGATCCTCGTGGAAGCACATGGGGGCGCTGCAGGAGGACACTATGCAGGACACTGTAGCCGTTTGAAAAATGAGCAATCAACTTTGTGGGACCAATCAAACCTCAGGGAAAGACAGGTGCACGTTACATCATCACCACGATAGAGTACTTGACATGATGGGCAGAAACGCAGCCCGTTAAGGACTGCATGGCCGCTACGGCTGCAAAGTTTTTGCTTAAAAACATGTTGACACGATTTGGTCATCCGAAAATATTAATTAGCGATCATAGAACACATTTCCTGAATGAAACCATTAGCACACTCACAAAAGAGTTCCAAGTGTATCATCAGAAAGTACACTGTACCACCCACAAGCCAATGGGATAGTAGAGGCATTCAACAAAATATTGGAGATTGCGCTGACCAAAGTATGTAACACGCAACAAAACGACTAGGACTTGCGCGTACCTGTTGTATTATGGGCGTACAGGACGACGTGCAATAAATTGACGGGACAAACACCTTTTCGGTTAGTTTATGGCACAAAAGCTATCATGCCAATGGAATACATTGTACCTAGTCTGCAAATAGCAGCGCTCACATGCATGATGGACCACGAAGCTCTAGAAAAAAGCCTCGCGCAGTTAGAAGAACTTGAGCAATAACAATTTCTGGCCGGATTTCATCAGCAGGTACAAAAGTAGTGAGAAAAGGTCTGGCACGACTCCCATATCAAGCTGCGCACCTTCAAAGTAAACGACTTAGTGTTGTTGTATGATAGCAAGTTTGAAAAATTTCTAGAAAAATTCAGAATGCACTGGCTTGGACCATATGTGGTTAAGGAGGTCACACACGAAGGCGCGGTCTAGCTAGTCAAACTAAATGGAGAACCCTTGCGAGGCAAAGTAAACGATAGTCGCTTGAAACCCTACACGGGTGGACCGACTCACTGACTAACCGGTCGAAGCACAGTCTTTGTGACCCATGGAGCTCGACAAATGCGCAGGACTATAAACACATGCAACAGATGTCGGTACCAAGGTAAAGACACAATTCAGACACGAATGATTCAGAAGCAAGAATGCAACAGGTATAGTAGGCAGCGGCTCAGTGTGCTGCCGACATTCAGGCTGTTGGGACTAGTTGGAGGGACTTCGTGCCAAGCTCGGCATGCCAAAAGAGTGACTTCAGACGAGTCACGATGATTGTATTGGGGGTCTGTTGGGCATGGAACCCCCCCCCCACAGCATGTTTTGGGGCTCAAAGCCCAAGTTTTGGTCAAATGTATTGTAATAATTCGTGAATTGCAGACGTGGAGCGCGAAGTATAGGATGAGTCATAGCATTGTCTGCCCTAAGTATTGTAAAGTAATGTAATGTCATGTCAGCCTACCCATGGTCCGTGGACCATGGGATTGTATAAATAGAGTGAGGCTCTAAGTTGTAAAGAGAGCATATGGGAGATAGATGAATACGAATGGTTCGAGCATAGAGTAAGAGTCTGAGTGTATTGGGTCGTAGTAGTAGGAAGGGGCTCTGCAGTCGAGTGCACAGAGGCATAGTAGAGTCTGCAGTTGAGTGCGTGGACCCCTGCAGTTGAGTGCGCAGGGCGGTGTTGAGTCTGTAATCTTGAATGAAGAATAAATAAAGAGAAGTTGATTCCAATTTCTGTGCATATGCTATATATTTCCTTCTTTACATTTATATTGTTTTGTTTATCGCGCGTACTTATATGATTGCTGGATATACTATTAATTGATCCTCAGTCTTACACAAATAAGTTAAGTAATTGGGTAATAACAGATTAGGTAGCAAGGAACTTGGGTATAATATGGGTCACACCCCAAGTAGGGCTGCACGGAAGCAGAATCACAGGTTGCGAGGGACTAACAGGTGTGCGTAGCGACGTGCACAGGGTCAAACCATGGACCTTCAGAAGCTCATCAGACATCCCCAGGGTGTAGAAACCTAGTTCTAGCACTCTCCCATACTACTTCGGGTGAGACCTCAGTTTGCGCTCCGTGGACTGTTGCCAAAAGGGATGGCAGTACTAGGATTTGCTTGGCTAAATCACCTCTGAACCTGGGTCAGGCCCACACAAGACAACAACAATGCTCCAAGAAGACTCTAAGTGTGCAAGAGTATGAGAGAGAGAATAGAGAGAAAGATCTAAGATAAGACTAACAAAAAGCTATGAATTGATCCTCATAAGACATTTTATCATTGAGGCCTCTATTTTCTTCATTTTCCATTAGTTTCCTTAATTTTACTCCTCACATGCAACCTGTGACCTTTCACCTTCCATTTCTCCTATTTTTCATTATTTTCATAAATAAAATGCCAATTAATGCCTATTTTCTTTTGCCATTGCCTTTTCCAATTTCCATAGCCATTAATTAATCACAAGTGATCCTCACCACTATGTTTTCTCCCAACATTCAACTTGGAATACGTGTCCCATGACCTTGGTCTTATTTTTCCTTTATTAATTTTATTACATGGATTTTTAACCTAGGGTTGTTACAAATCAACCCCCCCTCCCCCCCAGGGGAACACTGCCCTAGGTGTTCAATGACACCTACAACCAACAAGGCCTTTGAAAACCAAACATACTTCCCATGGATCTTTAGAACTTAACTCGTTGCAATATTTACAATGACAACAATGACATTATATCATTGGTTACCAAGTATTTGTACACTATGACCATGTTGCCATTAAATATTTAATGAATAAACACCAATGATAGAATTATTAGATGGTTGTTGTTATTGCAATTGTTTGACTTAACAATAATTTATAAACCTAGAAAAGAGAATATTGTTGTATAATTTTTGTCCATGTTAAGTTGTCTTACAAATGAAGTCATGGTAGATGATTACTTTCATAATGAAAATCTCTTTTCTATATTAGAATACACTCCTTGATTTAATGACATAGAGAACTTCTAACTACAATAAATTTTCCCTCAAATCTGTACTACAAAGAAAAATGCAAAATCATGTTGACACCTAATCCTCACAATTGGGTGAATTTATGTAAATAGTTAAATTAGGAATGTGAACAGTCATCAGGAGATGAACTGAGCAGTCACACCCTTTTGTATATAACAATAGCATACCTAATGAAATGTATCGAGTCAGTTTTACTGCCTATTGGAGAGTTTCTGCCTGGCATGACATGGTATCAGAGCCAGTTTTCAAAATAAGTTGTAACTCCCTTAATTTTTACTACTGTGGGCTGTACGCTGGTCTGAGCACTGTCCACTGAGCACTGTCCTCTGTCGTTCTGACCTGAGCACTGTCCTCAACGCCTCTGTCCTCTGAAGGATTAATTTGGTGAATGATTACTTGGTGCGTCTGCATTTTTTTTGAAGAACGCCTCTGTCCAGAGCGGAAGGCAGACAAACGCTGTTGAATCGACATACCACCGGTAACACTGTTGAAACGTGATAAGCCCAGCAACGGAAGCATGATGAGCAGAAGCGGTATCACAACCGTTTTAAATGCTGCCTGAAATACGTTTGATGCTTTGAATATTTCAAATAAATACGAATGTTGTTGTTTTCAGATAAATGTTGCCTGACATGGTATTGAATGATATCGAATGACGTGGTATCGAATGGTATCAAATGACATGGTATCAAATGGTAGTGAAAGCGTTGAAGGAAACTTGAAACCTCAGCGTGCTATCTCATCACCTTTTATGAAATGTACATTTTGACAAACCAGAAAGGCACCGAGGACCACCTTTTCTTCTCCTTTGCCTTCTGCTCATGCCGCTAATCAAACTACGGACCTTCACTGCCCAGTGTATTCATTGTTTTAGCTACTGCTAACTCTTCACGCTATCCCATATTTTTTTTTAACGTTGTCCCATATTTTTTAAATGTTGTCCAGCACTTTAGTAACGCTGCCATATTTTTTTAACACTGCCATATGTTTTAACGCTGCCATATTTTCTAAGAAGTCTTGTTACATGGCCCCAAAAGCCATCGTGAGGCTGTCAGGCACTTTGGAAGAGCACCAGGTGTTCCGCATAGCCACACTAAACCATATGTTTGATCATAGGGTAAGAGAAACAGTCGTGGCTTCAAGGTCTAGAGAATCAAAGGAATTTATGGTGATTTTTTAGTCTTTTCAGTGAGCTTTGAAATTGTGATGCCATTGCTGCTCCAACTTTGTAGAGCTCACGGTTGATGCTGTTACTGCTCCAACTTTGTAGAGCTCGCGGTGAATGATTGATTATTGACTATGATATGAATTAAACAACCAAAATCGTTTCCCACAGAAATTTTTGAGTAAATTTTTACTGTATATTGGCAAAAGTATTCTTTTCTATCAGCAAAAGTTTTTTTTACAGAATGCATTCAATCATATCCATGGTAGGAATAGTTCTCACTGGTAAGGAGAACTATCCTGAATGGTCCCGGATGATAAAACACACCCTCATCTTCAATGAGTTATGGAAAGGAGTGTGTGTCGGAGAAGGAAACAATGACCCAGTACAACCTACCTCAGACAAAGAGCTCGTCATTTGGGAAAACAAGAACAACAAAGCTTATGCATTAATCGCAGCATCTGTAAATGAAGAGGTGAGTCGCCATATTTCATCATATTAAACTGCCTTTGAAGCCTTACAAAAGCTGAAAGAACTCTATGACTCACATTCTGCACTTGAAGTTGTTCAACTCATGATTAAACTCTTCACTCTTGAACTGCAAAATAATGATCCTCTTGCTCTTGCATCTGAGATAAAATCTATAGTGCATGATATCAAATCCACTAAAGTTGAGCTAGATATATCTCTTATTGCTTTTCTCAAGGCACTGTATCCTACATACTCCAATTATCTGGAGTCTTTGCAAGCAAATGGAAATCTCAAGATATAACCTTTGACTCTCTTGTGAAAAAGTTTGCTGAAAGAGAAAAAGCCTTTGGAAAGAAGACAGTCCCTGAATCTTCTGAAGAGACTGTATGCATGGCTAATAAAGAAAAATATCCTGCTCAAGATTCTGCAAGAGGAAGAGGTGGACGAAGAGGAAGAGGAAGATACTTCAGAGGCAGGGGGGCAGACATTCTCAAGGAGAAAAGGTAGATTTACATTGTATTCGCTGCAAAAGAAATGGATCACATGATGCCTCTACATGCAAGCTACCATGGGACAAATTGAGCACAGAAGAAACCAACAGAAAGGTAAAACTGATGATACAGACAAAGGTAAAGCACCTGAATCCGCTCACTATATTGAGGCACAATGTAACATTGGAGTAAATGAAGATTTGTTTAACACTTCACTTGCTTCCTAGAAAAATGACTAGCTGCTTGATTCAGGAGCAACCTGTCCACATGTCTCATAGAAAAGATTTTTTGAAGATTTCACTGACAATGTTGATGGAGCAGTATACTTTGCAGATCAATCAAAAATCAAGCCATCAGGGCTTGGCACAATCAGGCTTAAATTGCTTGGTCTTCCAGACTTTCTTCTGGATCATGTTCTATATCTCCCACAGCTCAAGAGAAACTTGCTGTCTTTGGTCCACATCCGCCGGCAAGGTCACTCCATTCATATGTTTGATGGCAAGCTTGAGGTAAGAAAAACAACTGACCACTCACTTGTCATGAGGGGAATAGAAGAAGAAAGGCTTTTCAAACTGCAAGGAACATCTGCTCATGCACAACATTTCTCATATATTTCTCATCATGAAGAAGGTCCACTTCCATCAAGTTTATTATGGCATGCTAGATTTGGACATTTAAACTATGACAGTCTCCGTTTATTGAAGAAAAATGGTGTTGCTGGTTTGCCTACAATTCCTAGAAACTTAAGCAATGTGATGCTTGCATTCTAGGAAAGCATAGCAAACAGTCATTTCATGACTCACATTCAAGAGCACATAGGAAGCTTGAACTTATTCATTCAGATTTATGTGCTCCAATGCCTGTTCCTTCTGCAAATGGAAATAAATATATCATGACATTTATTGATGACTACACCAGAATGTGTTGGGTTTATTTATTGAAGAACAATCTGATGCTTTTCAAACATTCAAGAATTTTCATAAATGGATTGAAAATGATGCACAATCTCATATTGGGTCTATTTGCACTGATAATGGAAAATAATACACATCAAATGAATCTGAAAACTATCTTTGCCAACATGGGATCGAACATCAAACAACTGTGCCTTATAATCCCCAACAGAATGTAGCTGAAAAAATGAATAGGACAATCTTAAATATGGTATGATCCATGCTCTTCTTCAAAAATGTAAAGATAATGTTTTGGGCTAATGTTGTTCTATGTCATGCATATATAAAGAATAGATGTCCATCTAATGCTATTAGAAACAAGACTCCTTATGAAATGTGGTATGGACATGTTCCTTCGGTAAAGCATCTCGGGGTCTTTGGTTCCACCTGTTATGCCTTGATACCAAAGGTACATAGAAACAAACTTGGTGCTATAAGTTGTAAGTGTATCTTCCTGGGGTATTTAAACACCTCCAAAGCATACCATCTCTATGATGAAGTAAATAAAAAATTTGTTGTATCTAGAGATGTAATTTTTCTTTAATAATCCAAAACCGACAATGCTGTTGAGCGGCAACTTGATCACTTGGATAGATTCGCAAAAGAAAAATAATTTCAAGAATTTTATAATCATATTCCACATCTTGAAGGGGGGATTCGTATACTAGATCAATATGTGGAATCTTCTTCTGAGGAACACTCTCCCCCGCATGAAACTCCAACAATAGATGATGCTTTAAGTGATGTGATTGATAGAACTGGGAGACTCAATCTTGATTCAATCCCAACTCAATCAACGAAGTAGCCTGGACCATCTGAGAAAGGTCCCCCAAAGTGGTTGATAAAGACACTTGAAAGTTTTCATCTTGATGAGGTTGGAAAGATAGGAACTAGAAATTCAAACTGGCAAAATGGAGGTGATGTGGACTCTAATTCACCTGTTGATATGGATGTTTCTTATGATTGTGAATTGAACTTGTCTACAAATTTTGAACCAACTTCCTTCAAAGAAGTTGCTTCTCATGATGAATGGAAATAAGCGATGCAAAAGGAGTATGATGCCCTCATAAAGAATAACACTTGGAAGCTGCTTGATCCTCCATTAGGAATCAAACCAATTGGCTGCAAGTGGGTCTACAAGAACAAGTATAAAGCTGATGGCTCACTTGATAAGCACAAAGCTAGGCTTCTGGCAAAAGGTTTTGCACATAAGGAAGAGGTTGATTATGAAGAGACTTTTGCCCCCACAGCAAAATGGGCTACCATCTGGACACTCTTTGCCCTAGCAGCTTAGAATGGTTGGAAAGTCCATCAAATGGATGTAAAAACTACTTTCTTGAATGCAGATATAAAAGAAAATGTCTTTATGTCCCAGCCTAAAGGATTTTCTATGAAAGGATATGAAAATAAAGTATGAAAATTGGTGAAGTCCTTGTATGGCCTCAAACAAGCACCACGAGCCTGGTATGAAAAACTAGCTAAGCATCTTCTCAAACTCAATTTCAAACATTATGATCTTGATGATGTAACTTTATTTGTCAAGAAAGTTGGAAAAACAGTTTTATATCTTGTGGTATATGTAGATGATATTTTAATGACAGGGAACAATGAAAGCTACATTGCATGCATAAAGAAGGAATTGGGGAAAAGTTTTGAAATGACTTATTTGGGCTATGTTCACTACTATCTTGGTATTGAAGTAACCCAACATCCGAAGTCCATATTTCTTTCTCAAAAGAAATACATTGGAGATCTATTGAATAGGTTTGGCATGACAAAATTCAATCCTCTTACTACTCCAATGGAACAAAACTTAAAGCTCACATCTATTGAAGGAAAAGAATTTGAGGATGCAACAAAGTATAGACAGTTTGTAGGAAGTCTCAACTACCTAACTACTACCAGACCAAACATTTCATTTGCTGTTGGAATCCTCTCCAAGTTTATGAGCCTTGTGAGGAACATTGGTCCGCTGCAAAAAGAGTTCTAAAGTACTTGAAGGGAACTCAAGACTTTGGAATCAAGTACACATAGGTGGATGACTTTAGCTTGATCAGATACTCTGATTCAGAGTTCAATGGAGACAAAGAAACTGGGGTATCTACTTCAGGATATGCTATGAGTCTTGGATCAGGAGCTGTCTCCTGGAGATCACGCAAACAATCAGTTCCAGTAGATTCCATAACAGAAGCAAAATACGTGGCAGCAGCTGAAGCAATAAAATAAATTGTGTGGCTCAGGAAAATTCTTGAAGATTTATAGGTAAAACAAGTACAATCAACTCCACTCATGATTGACAACACCTCTGCAATAAAGTTGGCCAAAAACCAAAAGTTCCATGATCAAACAAAGCACATCAATACTAAATATCATCTAATTCGACATCATGTTGAAGCCAAAACAATCCATCTCCGTCATTGTTCCACAAATGAGCAAATTGCAGACATCTTCACCAAAGCGCTTGGAAGAGAAAAGCTTGAACGATTCAGAACGATGCTTGGACTCACCAACATCCCTTCAGATTAAGGGGGGGAATGTTGACACCTAATCCTTTTGATTGGGTAAATATATGTAAATAAATAAATGAGAAATGTGAACAGTCATCGGGAGATGAACTAAACAGTCTCTCCCTCATGTATATAACAGACCTACCTGATTGAATGAATACACGAATCAGTTTTTCTACCTAATGGAGTTACTTCCTGGCCTGACACTTCACTCAAGGAATTTGTTGTCAGGTTTGAAGAATGTTGATTTGGACTTCTATGAGAATTGCATTTATGGAAAAAATAAGAGAGTCGGATTTCTCAGAGTTGGGAAAAAAAAGAAGAGCGAAAAATTAGAGCTTGTGCATACAGATGTATGGGGCCCTGCTTAGGTATCATCTCTTGGTGGCTCTCGTTATTATGTTACTTTTATTGATGATGCAACTAGAAAAACTTGGATTTATTGTATTAAGAATAAATTTGATGTATTTGATACTTTCAAGAAATGGAAATCTTTGGTTGAGATTGAGACAAGAAAGAAATTGAAGTGTCTCAGAACAGAAAATGGAGGTGAATATTGTAGCAAAGAGTTTGATAGGTATTGCTCAGAGTATGGAATTCGCAGAGAAAAGACAGTTCCAAGGAGACCACAAGAAAATGGTGTGTCAGAAAGGATGAACATAACAATCATGGAGCGTGCAAGGTGCATAAGATTACATGCAGGATTGCCTTTACAATTTTGGGCAGATGTTGTAGATACTATTATTTATCTAATAAATAGAGGGCCTTCAAGTTCCTTGGATGGTGGTGTTCCAGAGGAAGCATGGACAGGTAAAAAAGTAAACTAATATTTTTTAAATCCTTTTAGTTGTGAGGCCTTTGTCCATATTAATAAAGAAAATAGAAGAAAGCTTGAGGAAAAATCAAAGAAATGTACCTTTATTGGATATGGTGTTAATGATTTTGGTTATCACTTATATGATTATGAAAATCAAAAAATCATTAGGAGCATAGATGTAATATTCAATGAAAAGGTCTTGTATAAGAATCAGTTGCAGGAAAAGAAATAGGAAAAATAAAACAAGGAATACACAGTTCTTGATGAGATAACTAAAAAAGTAAAGCTACCTGAAAATAATAATAATCAACAACCACAACAACAGCAACCACCACAACAGCAACAGGTACCCCAAACACTTGAAAGTGGAGTTAGAAGATCTACCAGGATAAGTAGACCCCCTGAATGATACTCTCCTTCATTATATTATGTATTGTTGACTGATTCTGGTGAACCAGAATGTTATGAAGAAGCAGTTTAGGTAGAAACTAGGAAGCACTGGGAGAAAGACATGAAGGAAGAGATGGACTCCTTAGCACATAACCAGACTTAGGACTTAGTCAGGTTGCCTACAGGCAAAACAACATTGCAGAATAAATGGGTTTACAAGCTGAAGGAAGAAGATGGAGGAAAATAGAGGTACAAAGCTAGACTTGTGGTGAAGGGGTTTGCACAGAAGAAAGGTACTGATTTTGATGAAATATTTTCTCCTGATGTTAAAATGGCTTCAATCAGAACTATTCTAAGTCTAGTAGCAGCTGAAGATTTGCATCTTGAGTAGTTAGATGTAAAGATAGCCTTTCTCCATGGGGATTTGGAGGAAGAGATATATATGCAACAACCACAAGGATATGAGGTAAAAGGGAAGGAGAAACTAGTGTGCGGGTTGAAGAAGGGCTTGTATGGCTTATAGTAGGCTTCAAGGCAGTGGTATCTAAAATTTTATAGGTTTATGTCTGAACAAGATTATATTAGGTGTCACTCTGATCATTGTGTTTATCTCAAAGGCAAAATGATGGCAGCTATATTATATTGTTATTATATGTAGATGACATGCTTGTTGCAGGTTCTAACATGCAGGAAATAAATGAGCTCAAAAGGGAATTGGGAAACTCATTTGCAATGAAGGATTTGGGTGCTACAAAACAAATCCTTGGTATGAGAATAACTAGAGACAAGAAGAATCGCAAATTAACATTGTCTCAAAGTGAGTACATAGAAAAGGTGTTGAAAAGGTTTAATATACAGAATGCAAAACTAGTTAGTATACCTTTGGCTAGCCATTTCAAATTAAGTAAGGAGGTGTATCCCAAGACTCAAGAAGAAATGGCTCATATGTCTAAAGTTCCATATGCATCAGCAGTTGGAAGCTTAATGTATGCAATGGTCTACACAAGACTTGATATTGCACATGCAGTGGGAGTTGTAAGCAGGTACATGAACAATCCAGGAAAAGAACATTGGATGGCGGTGAAGTGGATTCTCAGGTATTTGAGAAGTACCACAAATCAAGCATTATGTTTTGGTGGTTCAAACATTGCTCAACAGGGATATGTTGATGCAGATATGGCAGGTGACAAAGATAACAGGAGGAGCACTACACGATATGTATTTATTGTAGGTGGAACAGCTGTCAGTTGGGTTTCAAAAATCCAAAGTGTTGTTGCACTTTCAACAACAGAAGCAGAGTATGTTGCTACTATAGAGGCTAGTAAAGAAATGATTTGGTTACAAAGATTTCTGGATGAATTGGGTAAGAAGCAGGAGTTGGGCAGGTTATACAATGGCAGCCAGAGTGCCATACATCTTGAAAAGAACTCTGCATTTCATTCCAATACTAAACATATACAACTCAAGTACTATTTCATACGGTCAGCATTGGAAGATGGATAGTTGAAGCTGGACAAGATACACACTAGCCAGAATCCTGCAGATGTGCTAACAAAAGTTGTAACTAGGGAGAAATTGAGAATCTGCTCAGTTTCAATTGGTCTTCAAGTATGATGAAGAAAATAAGAAATAGCCAGGTCCAAAGAGGAGTCATTGTCCAGCAAATGAAGCAGCAATTGAGTTGCTATAATCAGTCTCCAAGTGGGAGATTGTTGGGTGTGGAGCCTAATTATCTTTTGTATTCAAAGGTATCGCCGCATTGGACCTCAGTTCGAAATGGGGTAGCAACGATGCCCGTAAAATATTCACTGCAGGGGAGGTCCAAGTTGGGCGGCTGCGACCTTTGGGGAGCCCCCCCCTGGTGGGGGGTTGCGGGGGAAACGCCCCCAAAGCTAAGAATAAATGTAAAATTTCCTTGTAAAAGTATAGTAATTTCTAATCAATCTAGGTCGTTCATTAGGCAGAGATCTGACGGTAGAAGTTATGTTCAATTAAGGGTTTTTTGCCCTCGAAGGAAACCCCTCACTATATATGAGGGAATTGTATTGCGTCTATGTAGATCTGTATTTTGAGTGAGAAAGAGAGAGAAGATTGAGAGCAAAGAGGGTGTTATAGCGGACCTGCTATAGGTTGTATCACTTCAGTTTGTTGGATAATATAAAAATAAGGACTGGTTGTTTCTCCATGGATGTAGCCCAAACTGGGTGAACCACGTATATCTGTGTCTCTCTTGTTTTATGTGTTTTCTATGTTTATATTTCTGAAATATTTTATGTGTTCCATTGCTCTATAATATATAATTTTCTAACACCGGGTGGTGCATATTACTGGAGGACGTAGTGAAGAGAGGGGTGAATTGTTGGAGGTGTCTTGCAATGGAATTTTGGTGTGAAATTTTGTAGAGAGGATTCTAGGGAGGATTGTTGACATTTGGGAGAAGTTTTGGAGCTGGAGGAGTGTGCTACTACTCAGGGTGATTTTTCGCACTTCCTAGGCTAGCGCAGAGGTAGCACTAGGTGTTCACGTGGAGGGTAGATTATCAGTCTTTGAGGCTGAACTTTACCATGAGGGTTAAGGGAAATATTTGGAGACGTGATTGTTGCATTTTCATGAGATTGGAGGAGGATTTCGTTGGGGTTTATTGAAATTTGTTTCCTGGTGCAGCTTAGAGGGCATAGGACATATTGGAAGTCGATTTTGAAAGTTCAAAATCTGGCCAAACCATTTTTGGGTTTTCGAAAAGGATCCCAGATATAAAGTTTCATAGCTTTCTGAGCACCAGAGGTAGGATTTCCATCTATATTTTTGCAGCAAACAGTGCAGAATTGTTGGGGATTGCGTAGGGCATATTGGAGGCCGAATTTGGGAGGTTGGATTCAGCCCAAACTGTTTCTACGTTTTTCTGGGTTTTTTACAAGGATCCTAAATATAAAGCTTCAACATTTTATGAGCACTAGAGACAGGGTTTATTGCAGTTCCTTTCTAGCTAAAATGTAGTTTCTAGGGACAATGCAGAGCATTAGAGGAGCAATCATTTCCAACTTCGAGATTATTGTTTTATCACCTCAATCATGTCAAGCCTGCCCTTGAGGCAACCCCAAGTGCATTTCTCCATATTATTGTACTTGCTCCATTTCATTAATAAAATAGCTCAGCTAGTTCTTATTTCTGGAGTTTACAAGTGTGTTTGTTTAATGTTTGAAATTCTCGGTGTTGTATTTGTTATTTGCTTTGCATATCACTACTTTTCCTATTTCAGAACATTACAATGGTATCAAAGCCATAATATTGGCTCAGCCTGTGGGAAATATTGTAGGAATATGCAGGGTAAGTTCCTCAGACAGAACACCAAAAGGACACCGCTCACAAACAGATCACAGATCAATACACCAGTATTTTGACGTGGTTAAAACCCTCAGAGAGGGAAACAGTCCACGGCCTGTGGCAACGTGGCTACTACAGGCAATTTATTAATAAAAGAATGAAAATTTACATAAGCTTCTCTCATGCACGGTTAACCTACAAATGACCCTCCATGCGCTTTAAATAGAATTCATGGACCAATCGGGTGTCATGCCACGGATCAAGTGTCGGTAATACCGAGGAGAGAATGAACCGTCGGATCACTACATATCGTGACCGTTGGATTGTAAGTTACAAATGCACATGTTAAAGAAACACACTTTACCTAACTCTATACTAGACCAAGTTATACTTAACTATTCCTATGTGTCGGAATATCCTAACATCCCCCCTTAACACAACTTGGGATAGGATTGAAGGATTTACAAATTTGACACAATAGTGCCTCCTTCCTTCTCCTATTGTGTCATATTTGTAAATCCTTCAATCATATCCCAAGTTGTTCTTAAGGGGGGATGTTAGGATATTCCGACACGTAGGAATAATTAAGTATAACTTGGTCTAGTATAGAGTTAGGTAAAGTGTATTTCTTTAACATGTACATTTGTAACTTACAATCCGACAGTCACGATATGTAGTGATCCGACGGTTCATTCTCTCCTCAATATTACCGACACTTGATCCGTGGCTTGACACCCGATTGGTCCATGAATTCTATTT